>JBAMJV010002890.1:72500-136083 GCA_037951105.1 Echinarachnius parma | reverse complement strand
AAAACGCGTTTTTGCCCACCCCCCCCCCCCAAAAAAAAAGCCCCCCCCCCCCCCCCAACCAAAAAAAGAGAGAATATCATTTAAATGCAATGACTGATTTTTCTAGTAGTGTTTCCTTTTCTCTCAGGTTATGATTAGCAGAAAAAACATTTACAAAATAAAAGTATAGACCATAATCAATGTATTCATACACAATTCTAAAAAAAGAAAGGAAAAGAACAAATGTAGTACCATATAAACGTCTAGTATCTTTGTTATACGGTTTCCCTTTCAATACAATCAACGGAAACTAAATAATGATCATTATGGTGTTTGAGAGAAAACCTACAAGACAGAAAATAACGTTAGAAACAAACAAACAAGTAAGAAAATGGAAAGATAAAAAGGAAGGGAGGCGGTAGAGAGAGAGAGAAAAAAAAAAAGAAAAGAAAAGAAAATTCCCCGAACTTGGTGTCTCTGTCTCGTAATATAAGCAGAAAGGGTGTCCCATTTTCTAAAGTGGATTCGCAACGTCCCTTTCTGAACGTTCAGCTACTACCTATTTCTTCTTCTCTATTTCTCTATCAAATTATCTCTAGTGTACGATATAGCGATAATTACGTACGGTAACGTGCACGCGCGCGCACACGTTACTATCGATTATATATCGAGTGCAGTGACGTGACGTGACGTGGAGTTGTCCTATTTATTACGTGGAATTTGATCAGAAAAGATAATTCTGAATTTCATCTGTCTTTAAATCTACCATGATGCTCCGCCGTGATAAGAAAGATGAGGAAGATGGTAAGACTACGAGTGTTTGAATATTTTTGCTCTCTGTTTTAAATGTTCTATTAAAATTAATGTTTTTCGTAAAAAAATAAATCAAGCTATTCAGGGCACTCGAAAGCGTTGCCCCACGTATTGCAAAGTGTGTGTGTTTAAAAATAACTTAAATTCTGCGTCTGAACTCTACCGTGCGATCGCTCTATTTCGCCGCGCCGGACAGATTTTTTAAAGCCTTATTTCTCGCGATATTGATTTTCGAACTCCAAACTGACTGTACACATGGAAGAAGCAAACTATTGTCATTTATTATTCAAGTCTATTATAGATTGATGTTGATTAATTTGATCAAATTGTACTCGCGGGTACTTGTTATGTGATATTTTCCGTCATGTACATCCACAAACACGCGATTGTTCCATAAAAAAACGATTTTAGGAAGACTTCCGAAGCAAGCAAAATATTTTGTGACGGAAATCAACACGAAGTTGCAATGCAGCCAAAACTAAGTCTCGGTTTAGATGGCCGTGTTATCAAATATATCCAATGTGTTAGCAAATCCTCCAGTCAACCACATCTACAAAGTATATGGTCCACTCAGGTGGACCATTTACGCGCAATATATGGTATGCCGACAGTGAACATGACAATAATAATGTCAAAAAGGCCATGAAAGCGATAGATTTGTCGATCTAACTCTGAACTCGCTCGGCGCGGCGCTTGGCCTCGGAGTTGTAGCCAAATAACAGTATTGGGAAAGTTACCAAATTAGTTACCTATATTGGCCAAACTAATTGATGAATATTGGCTTTGCACACAAAGTCGCAAGCAGCCGTAAGGCGGAACTCCCGGGGGGGGGGGGGCACCCCAGGCAGAGAGGTCCTCTTGTTTAAACATGTACGTTTGCTCCCTTGCGTATTAACGCTATGGGAGCTACGAACTTTGTACATGGTGTATGTACGACAATTAAATTTTACTCAATCTTCGAAATGTACTAAAAATCAACTCACCGACCATCAGGATCCGTCCTAGATCGACAAATCTATCGCTGTGCTACGCACAGCGCTGACGTCGCTCAAAATCTTGCAGGTACATTTTTGTAGATGTGCGACGAGGTAAAAAATCGCCTTTACTTACAAAATTATTTGAATTTGTTTCGCTCCGAAGTAACACTGTAACCGATCATCAGATCGGCATGCCGATCACGATCCGATCATACATGATCGGACCGTTTTTGCCGATTTCCGATCATGCAGAAAAAATCGGAAGATCGGATCGGCAAAAAAAAAAAAAAAAAAAAAAATAAATCTGTTTTTTTTTCTTTGGAAAATGATCCCAAAAAACATATTTTGGGAATATAAATGAATACCAAAGCAACATATATCCATATGAATAAGCCCAAGGTAATCTTGTATGGGTATGCTTTCATTTAAAACTGATTACCTCTCCTTTTACAAAATTACTCGTGCCGATTCTGAGCTTAGTCCCATGTGATTCTGAAAGGTTACGCCAAATTAATCACATGGGACTAAGCTCAGAATCGGCGTGAGTAATTTTGTAAAAGAAGAGGTAATCAGTTTGAAATGAAAGCATACCCGTACAAAATTACCTTGGGCTTATTAATATGGATATATGTTGCTTTGGTATTCATTTATATTCCCAAAATGTGTGTTTTGGGGATCATTTTCCAAAGAAAAAAAAAAAGATTTAAAAAAAATTTTTTTTTTTAGCCGATCATATCCGATCCGATTTCGATGATCAATAAAATTTTGCCGATCCGCTCAATCGATCCGATCATCAAGGTCAGTTACAGCACTACTCTGAAGTACCTTTAGTTATCGGACATTGCATATAATTTGCTAAAAAAGAAGGATAACTTACCTCAAATTGAAGATTTATTACGGTAGTCATGGTTAGAATCCGGCTTTGTCTTTGATCGCTGCAATGATGACGTCACCTCAAAACTCGTCGGCAATGCATGCTGGGATAGGAGGTATTCGATATTCCGCTCGTAAGTGGCGATCGGTCAAAGACAAAGCTGGATTCTAACAAGGACTACCGTAATAAATCATCAATTTGAGGTAAGTTATCCTTCTTTTTTAGCAAATTATATGCAATGTCCGATAAGTTCAATAACTAAAGGTACTTCGGAGCGAAACAAATTCAAATAATTTTGTAAGTAAAGGCAATTTTTTACCTCGTCGCACATCTACAAAGCGACGTCGCGTCACAGCTATCGCTTTCATGGCCTTTTTGACATTATTATTGTCATGTTCACTGTCGGCATTCTAGCGATAGACGCGAACCATTCACTCTGCCTTGAGAGCCAAAACACTGTAAGTCCGCAGTAAAAGTTACTTACGGAAAATCAGTTGACTTGCACTAAAAAAAAAACATTTTTGTACTTTGCGCGTCATTTGTAGCCCTATCAATACATTTAGGGCTACTATAATACTTTAACTCACCGATCTCGTGTGTTGCTATACATGTCATTCTATAATTACGGCGATTTGGGAGATTTTACAACGATTTTCCATCACTCTTCTTCGGTCTTTCGCGGTACTTTTTTTTCAAACTGCATATATAATGTGCATCCGTATGCGCGAACACTTTTTCAGAAACTTAGGCAGCTAAGTACGTACGGGTACAACGCCCGTGCTGCAAAGCTGTTATACAGAACTTGGCGCCAAGTTCTGTATAGCAGCTTTGCAGCGCGCGTGCTGTACCGTACCTAGCTGCTGAAAAAATGTTCGCGCATACGGATGCACATTATATATGCAGTTTGAAAAAAAAAGTACCGCGAAAGACCGAAGAAGAGTGATGGAAAATCGTTGTAAAATCTCCCAAATCGCCGTAATTATAGAATGACATGTATAGCGACACACGAGATCGGTGAGTTAAAGTATTATAGTAGCCCTAAATGTATTGCTAGGGCTACAAATGACGCGCAAAGTACGAAAATATGTTTTTTAGTGCATTATTTTCCGTAAGTATCTTTTACTGCGGACTTACGCTGTTCTTGGCTCTCAAGGCAGAGTGAATGGTTCGCGTCTATCGCTAGAATGCAGACAGTGAAAATGACAATAATAATGTCAAAAAGGCTATGAAAGCGATAGATTTGTCGATCTAGATCCGTCCTACAAGTCCTTCCGGCTCTTCCTTGGGTGTGTTTTATCCTGAAACTGGTTTCCAACATGTTTTTTTCCTGGGTTTTACACAGTTTCTTATATACCCCGATCATGCCGAATGAATCTGGAAATGTTGATTTGAGACAGTCGTGACAGGATTTATTGGGTTTGACCTCTAGTCCGCCCTCTTTCGGTGATAATGCACCATTTGTTTTGATATTCATCGGTTGCTCCGATACAGAGAAACCGCGTTAGAGACATGTTATCAGAATATCCGATTCTCGCTTGTTACAATATGAGCGGAAACCGCGCTGAATCCGAGCTCAGGTGACAAGTTTAGTCTGTGCCTCGCGATCGCGCGCACGTGTATATAACAATAGTTCCGGTTTCGGGTCAATACCTTTCAACGGAACGAAATTGGATTGCGACATGCTGATCTGAAGCGCGAGAAAATCAGTAAGTTTTCACTAAATACCTATCTTTTTTGTACAATGTAGATCAATTTTAAAAGCACAATAATAATTAGAAAAAATTGTGAACACATTAGAATACTGAAATCTGTAATTTCATTAAAAAAACACGAAATAAAACCAAATGAAATCAGCGTTCAAATACAATGTTCATGAATGTTAGTGATTTGTACAGTGCCTCGCCATGGGGCTGCCATGGGAGCTGCCGCTTTCGGCAGCCCCATGGCTGCATGGGGGTGTGCCTCACGGAACTCTGAAATGGAGGTCTTAAGAGCTGACTACAAGCACAAAATATAGGGTCTTTGCACACATAGGTATGGTATCGAGTCCTATTGCCGGACACCAATATTTTGACGGCACAAAACAAACAATTGATGCATAAAATCAAAGTGGAAATTATACGAGCAGCTGCATAAACTCATAAAGAACACATTTGATGTAAAATATCTTCAAGAATTTACCAATTTTTCTCCAAATCAACTTTCTTGTAAACCCTTCCAAAAATGAAGCCTCTTCCTGACCCAAAATTCTGTGTTGTATTAACCGAACGTGAATGTCATGGGAATGTCATTGACATGCGCGCTGCCACTTGTGCGCAGCAAAACGCGCGTATAACGCCTCAGGACGTATATTTTCCTCGGGAAATGGTGGAAAATGTTTGCTAAACATCCATTTATTATCCTCCGTTAATGCCGACTTTCAATTTCAACTTTCAAAATTTGAACGTTTTTCCTATGTGAATTTGCATGCAAATGCATGTCCGGAAATACAACCCGTTCGGTAATGCAACCCCCTGCTATACATTACAATAGCGTTGTGCGGAGATCAAACTCTTCCGCCTGCTGCACTATCCAACGCAAAAACATATTTTGTCGGCTGATTTCTCCCTCTATTTACTAGCAAATGCAAACAAACTTATGTTTATGTGATCCACAACTCATATACTTTGATAATAATTACCAACTCTGTTGTTTTAAAGACCGCAAAATGTAGAATGAAAAAAAAGATTATTTCCCGTCCGTTTTCCTTACCGATGCCTCCTAAAACAAAGCGTTTAAGTGTAGACCGGTACAGTGTACGAATAGGGGGTATGCTTATCTCCAGCGTAATTGCATGTAAATGGTCCAACTGATTGGACCATTTACTTTAGTAGATGTGGGTCTTTGGAGCTACATAAACCCACACAAGCAGCCAGAGCAATGCCAGCCATGCCAGCCTACACGGGAACTACAACAGTACGTGGCCCGGTAAAAAATCGGTACAGAAAAAGTTGGTCAAATTTTCACGCAAAATTCTGAACTTAAATTCAGCAGAATCGATCATAACTGGCCCTAAAAATGATGCAAGTATGATTTGAACTTACCAAAATGGTCCAAGTTAATCTTCAAATGTCGGAAATATGGAGAAATCTGCAATTTTGGGCAATACAAAAACTGAAGATTAGTCAGTCGTGATCCGTCTCGGAAGTGTTGCTGTTATCTGGATGACTGCCATGTATTCCCGCAAATTTCCAGCACCGCTTAAGTTACCGTATCCAAATTCTGATACGACAGTATCCGAAATTGGATACGGCGCGCAAGCTTGCGTGCATGCTTGCGGTCTCCTCACGTTGCGGGCGTGCTTTCTTTGTTTATGGTGGAGAACCGAGCAGCAAGGGAAACAAATGGAACTTTATTCGGCAGATTTGTCACATTTATTCAAATATTTTGTGGATAAATCTAATCTTTAGGATTTCAAGACCACTGGATTCAATTTCATTGGGAATAATGTATTATTTTTCAAAGAAAACAAAATTTACGAAGGGGGGGGGGGGGGGGGGGCATATTATGTCAACCCTTTTCAGAGTGATTTTTTTTCCAACATGAATTGCAAATCGCCATTACAGAACAATTACGATGGCAGCCGAAATATAAGGTATGCCATTATTTTGATCATCATTTTAATTTCACTCATGACAAATATTGTGGTTATTTCCAACTTGGTTTTGCAGATATCGGTTGCTAAAAATAAGGGGGGCCATATTTGGTCACCGCATCATACTAACAAGTGCAAGTGTGAAGCCAAACATAAAATTTCTCCTGTACAAAAGGTGTGCCTGGATTTGCTCTATCTGTGTACAGCAGGTTGTCTTATTGCATGGCAATGAGCCCTATGAATTACATTTCCACTTTTAGTGGATGCATTTAATGTTCTTTTTTTTTGTGGTGAAACAATACGTGTTCGATTAAAGAATACACAATCATACTTGATGTCTTCACATGAAAAATGTTCATAGAAACAAATACTCAAGTTAGAGTAAGTCGGATATAAATATCAATTATTTCTTCAATAAAAAAGAAAGTAGTATTTTTAGATAATTAGGCATAACACATTTGATGAATACTAGTTTGTCTTTATGTATGTTAATGTTCTGTTTATTTCATTTGTTTTTACCCAGGAGGTTCTAATCCATTCCAGAGTCTTGACAAGAGTACAGTTCTTCAGGAGGTAAAATGCATGTATTATTGAGAAAAAAAATGTGGTTCTGCATTGATTTTGTTGACATCTTTTGAAAACATGGCTGCCAACACGACCTAACAGGCTAACCCTAATCCTAAATTGGGTACTGGTAGCTACATGTTAGCTTTGGTGGCTATGGTTAGATTGGGTACATGTAGCTATAAAGTTAGATGTATTGTCTATGGTTAAATTTAGTGCCTATGGTTCGACTTTGTGGCTACAAGCAAGTAGTCTTGTTTGCAGCCATATTTTTGAATGTCGTCAACAAAATGTAGAATAACAAAACAAAATCCTACCTAAATGTAAAGCAAACATAAGAAATTATATTTTTTCACAAAAATCACAAATATGATATGATGCTTGTAAATTGTTTGACAGAACTTGTGAGATGGATTTTAATAATGTATGTATTATTAAAAAAAAAAAGTTCCCATATTTTTGTTTGTGGTTATTTATATATTTCATATGCACAATGCATATTTTGTTTCTTGGAAATGAAAATGGAATATAATATAATTGAATTACATTTGTATTGCATGTTTATTTAGAGTTCAGGTAGATTACAATGTATATATGCACTTTTTAGTATAAAGGTATATTTTCCTGAATCAGGATACTATGTCATTCATGTGTACCTACATCAGGAAGATATAAAATTTGATAAATAAACAATCTTGAACAAAACAAATTTTCCCGATTATTTTTACCTTTATACATGAACAAGGTATGCTATAATTTTAAAGAATTTTGTTTTCTTTACAATATTGGTAAAGTCATTAATATAACCAGAAATTGAGATAAATTAAACAGAGAAATGCAAATTTTTGCATTTTGAAGCAAGACACCTACAGTGTATGTTATAAATGATGGATTTCATTCTTTTTTTCTTTATGCAAAATGTTCTCATTATCCAGGCACGCACTTTCAATGCAACTCCTATCAACCCAAGGAAATGTTGCCACATACTGACAAAAATCATGTACATCATCAACCAGGTAAGACCGGAAGGATTCTTTGATAATTTGTAGTAATTTTGGGATGCACTTTGTATATTACAGTTGTATATTTTTTCTTTCTCTATGTTGTGTTTCATTAATAATGATGTCAATATGAATTAAAAATATTGTCTTCATGTGTAACTATTGAATAATTTGATTTTCATTATGTCAATGATGCCAGTGGAAGTACAATTTTCTGTGTGATATGACGTATTGATCATGGACATCAAACTTTTCAATTTAATTTAACACAGGGTGAGCACATTGGAACAACAGAAGCTACAGAGACCTTCTTTGCCATGACCAAACTCTTCCAGTCTAATGATGTGAGTATTATACGCTTTTCAATATCTTTCAAAAGATGTTAACCCTTTTGTGTTGTTGGTAAATAACAGAATGAATATCAAAATAATTATCATGAACATGCATTGAGGAGGATGAATTCAAATAGCTTGACTTCTCTCTTGAAATTGCCAATAACATGTCTGAGATAACAGGCCAGGTGTTTTTGGAACAGAAAATGTAGGAAACAAGCAAAAGAGAATGAACTTATAACTTAAAGGGGTAGTAGAGTTCTGGTCAAACTGAATGTTAGAAATCAAAACTTGCACCATATCATTACAAATTATTAGTTATAATCCAATCATGCCCGAAATGTAGACAAACTTACAAACAGCTAAGTTAAAATGCAGCCTTTTAAACACAAGAGGTCGCTTTTTAAAAACATAAGTTTCAACCATTTTTAATTAAAAATTGTGAGTGTGATGTTTTGTTAAAATAATGATTCAATAGAGAGATCATTAACATGTATTTAAACATCTCTTTGGCATATATTACAAAAAGTGTCCAGGCATTATATAATTGTTTTCTTTAGGTGTTGAATAAATGTGGGTCCAACATTCATTCTAATTGGATATATTTATTGATATTTCAGCTCTTTCTGAACTGATTTTGATAAAATAAAGTTTGTTTTATCTTTAAATTCATGTGCTCTTCCAAATATGACTCTTAGTTTTCTATTACCTCACAAATCAATTATGTCTTGAAGCGCCCTCTAAACCAAAACTAGACTATCCCTTTAAGGAATAACTGTTAAAGTGCTTTGAGTAAAATGTTGTTTAACAATTGAAAGTACTTTCAATATTATCATAAATAATTAGGTGATGTTGCGTCGCATGGTGTACCTGATGATCAAGGAGATGGCCTCATTGGCTGAGGATGTGATCATTGTGACCAGCAGTCTGACCAAGGACATGACCGGCAAGGAAGATCTGTACAGGGCAGCCGCTATTCGTTCACTCTGCAAGATTACTGATGTGAGTCTGTCTCAATTTTACATTATCAGGGCCCCGTTGCAGAAAGAGTTGCAATCAATTGTAAGTCAGAATCAGATCATGTGACTGAATGCGCAAATACGATTGGATCGAATGTGCATATTTTTCTGACTCGCAATTAATTGCAACTTTGATTACAATTGACGGCAACTCTTTCTGCAACGGGGCCCTGAAGTACTAGTTCTGAAGTATGGGGCCCTGAAGTACTTGTTTTACTGACTAGTCCAAAGAAATTAGGTATTAGAAATTCTATAGCAGTCTGACTAAAGACATGATGTTATACAGGAAAGCTGCAGGTTATTCACTTTCAAACATAACCGATGTAAGTCGGCCAAAACACATAAGTGAATGTGTAATCAGTCGATGGTTGAACTTAAGATATCTCTAGCTGGATTCTGTGGAAAATGTGTGTTTCACAGATATACTGAACCAAACTCTCCCCAGTGGGTGAATAGTGGTAGTTTGTAAAATATTTTCGGTATTAAATATAAAACACATTTCATTATTTATTTGTGAAGATACATACAGTAGAGGGGGGGGGCGGGGATCCCAATTCATCCTCTCTGCCTTTTCACTGATGCAAGTTTGACTCAAAGATGGTTCCTGGTAATAAATTCATATTTTGATCCTAATATTTCATTCTTGTCTTGATCACAGAGCTCAATGTTGCAGGGCATAGAGCGCTACATGAAGCAGGCTATCGTGGACAAGAACTCCAGTGTATCCTCTGCGGCTCTCTGCTCTTCACTGGTAAGAGTTCATCCCCATTTTACACATTACTTACAAAACTTGGAGTAATAATAATGATAATATTTTCAATTTATATAGTGTCTAATATGATACAGTATCATCTTTAAGCGCTTTTATAGAAGTGATCCTTCCAAGTGGCTTTCATATGGGCATGAAGAAGATAATTCACATAAAAGCATTCACCTCCTACCGGGTCCCTATTTATACCACCCTGGTAGAGAGCAGCGACGGTGGAGTACCATCAATTTAAACTACGGGAGTCTAGGGTTAAAAGGGTAAAAAGGCATTTGGGAAGAATCACCATTCAGGATACTGTGGTGGAGCACTGGTGCAGGAAGACGTTAGAACTTAGAAAATAGAGCCCTGCCAATGCCAAATTTTCTTTGCTTATTTTGAATTTATAAATTCCATGGGAGTGACAGGATTTATTAGAGCAGACATTGGTTTCACCTGTATTGGGGCTGTGTGCTTGGAAAAAATAAATAAATATTTAATCCTCAACTTTTTAACATTATTATTATCCTAGACCTACAGCAATAGCATGATCTTTGATTATTTTCATTGATTTTTCTCATTATTGATATGATTCATACAGTTCTGAAAAATATGTGTGTATGTCAAGGATTATGAAAGGAATCCAGCTGCCATTGACGAATAATTGTCCTCCTGTACTCTAATTATCTTTTGTAGCATCTTCTGAGGCAGAGCCCTGAAGTGGTGAAGCGCTGGGTGAATGAAGTCCAAGAAGCAGCTTCCAGTGATAACATCATGGTGCAGTACCACGCCCTGGGTTTGCTATACCACATCCGCAAGCATGACCGGCTGGCTGCGTCCAAGCTGGTTAGCAAGTACACCAGAGGTGGACTCAAGTCACCCTACGCTACCTGCCTCCTGGTATGTATAATTCCTTGTGTTCTAGTTCTAGCTCTAGTTTTAGTTCTACGTATAGTTTTAGTTCCGGGGTAGTCGTACAATGTAGTTCCAGTTTATAATATCATGATTATGTTGATATCTCTTGTAGGTTCATATCAGATGGATTCTCAAATATGTTATCAATTAAGTGATGTGCTATATTATTATGAGTCCAAGAAAACAACCTATCAATATGTACATCTATATTTTCTTTTGTGAAATTATTGAAACATTTTATGACATTCCTTGCATTTTATTATAAAACAATATTGAAAATTGAAACTTAATAACTTTATTTCATTTTTATGAATTCAACATACACTAATGATAAAAGCAACAAGATGTTATGAATGGATGGTATGTATTCATATGTTTTAAAGTTGTATGTATTATCCATTAGAAGTACATTGATATCATGTCATTTTTATTAAGTTTTAATTATTCTTCAAATTGTTTATGCCATCCTAGATCCGGATTGCTGCAAGGCTACTTGAGGATGAAGATGCTGGGTAAATAAATACATTTATTTTACTTTAAAGATTTATCAACATGTTCACATTTTGAAGTACTGACAATATGTTTTTAGACCCAAGTGTAAATGTCTTCATTGTTTCATTTTGTATAGAGATAACAATCATGTGTCATATATGTTGAGAAAAAGACAAAAAATGATGGGCAGGTCATTTAAGATGTTAGATTTAGCAAAAAATTAGTCCATTCGAAGTAAGAAAGGTTGATAGTAAAAAAAATTATATAAGAGCATACATACAAGATATTTTGGAAATGGTATACATCTTCAATTGAGAAAGAGAAGGCCGTTATTAAAGCCACTATGTGTATTTAGAGGAAATTATGTTTTAAGTTTGGGACTCTTGTAGAAACCTGGTATAGCTCTATTTTAGTTTTTTTTTAAATTCTCAAATTAAAAATAATTATCTTCTGAAAATTTGTTATCACATAGTAAAAGCTGCAAAGTACAAGATGGTATTAAAGCAGAACGCAATTTAGCAAAAAATCGACTTAATGCCCTTCTCACTCCCACTTGGCGACTTGTTTGTGATTTAAAGGCAAATATGCGTGGGTTAAAATGGGTAGTCAGCAAAATCCAACTCGCACTCCACCGTAATCTCCTGAGGTAAACTCGATGTGTGTTGGATCGATCTAGAGCGGTGCTTCGGAATATCTGAACAACACGGGCCTTCATATGAAATTGCATGCAGCACACATCTGGTAGCTATTATGTACCGAGCGATAAGCTGTACATTGAGGTAGTCGAACCGCTCGAGCTGATAAGATCCCAGCGGCACCTGTGATGTCGGGAGCGTGTTGCGTAATACTTTCGCTCGTAAAAATCTCTGATGGATCTCTATTCGACCATGATTTGAGTACATCCTTGTAAACATTCCGAACGCGACTATTTTCGACTCGGTCGTTCGTGAACTGGGACAGTTTGCGATCGCTACTTATAACTGAGCAAAGGGGGATTACGTACCGTGCGTGAAAGTGCGCAATATGGATTCGCGCGTCTGATATACCGGTCTGAATTGCCTTTAATCTTACTTTCATGTATAAATCAAAGATTTCTTTTTGCTTTCCAGACATGACAGCCCTCTGTTTGACTTCATTGAAAACTGTCTGAGGCACAAGAGTGAGGTTAGTAAAATTATGTAGAATATATTTTTGTATCCACAATCCCTTGTGTATCATGTGTACATTCAAACCTGTTGTAGTTGTCACCTGTTTATAGCAGCCAACCTGCCTATAGTGGACACCAAAGGAGATCCGCGCATACAAAATGAATGATATGGAACCTGTTTATAGGGGTCACTTGTCTACAGAGGCCACCTTCCCTGTTTCCCTTAGATGGTCACTCTAAACAGTTTTGACTGTAGGTATTTAGTATTATTGCATGTCTGGTATTAATATCTTTCTCCATCGTTGAAATTTTGACTTGTCTTTTGATGATTGTCAGAAAATACAGATCAAAACATTCTGAGGACCTCAAGACAGAGAATATGATGTGGTGCACCATAAACTTCATTCTTCAAGATTTACTAAATAGTTTTTCAATTTGAATGCTGTAATTTGAATAATGAAAATTATATGTAATCTCCCATGTACACAGCAATATTTTAAATCAGAAAATCCATACAAAGAAATGTTGCATCTATGTGTATTTTTCTTTTGTTTCTTACAGATGGTGATCTATGAAGCAGCCAGTGCTATAGTGAACATGAAGAACACGACCTCCCGAGAGCTAAACCCGGCCGTGTCTGTTCTACAGCTGTTCCTCAGCTCTCCCAAACCAACGTTGCGCTTTGCTGCCACCAAGACGCTCAACAAGGTAGGTACCAATCTAATGTGAACACATATCAACGACGACGACGACAACGACGACGATGACAACGATATCGTCGATGATGGAAGAGGAAGAGGAAAAGGAGGATGAGGATGATGATGATATACAACTAACGAATGGGCTTCTTGTGATAGTCAAATCTATTACCGAGGTGGGCTCAAAATGATTATTACCCGAAGCGTAGCTGAGGGTAATAGTCATTTTGAGCCCACCGATCAAGCACATTCGTTAGTTGTTTTATATCACTCATCAATATCAGTGATTGTGTTCAGCTATAGCAAAATAAGTGAAAATCTCTTTAATATTTCATAAAATCGCTTGTAAATTTTGATATAAAAATCAATCAACATTAATGAAGCCAGTATGAGCCTCCAGAACCACGGCGCATCTAATACGCTTAAATTCATTGTTATTTTGCGCATACAATCACAAAGACGCAAAACTGAGTGCGCACCAATGCGCTGGCAGTTGCGCACATACGCGAAGAATGCGTGCTAGCGCTCCCACGGATGCGCTTATTGGCTGTCTTGGTGTTCTTCTTCCTAGGGTGTTAGTTTTTACCAGCAATGTCAATCACGTGACTAGAACGTGTGCGCCATAGAGTACTGCACAAATTTGATCGCGTGTCCATTTTGCTAAAACGCATGATCTATGGGACGAACGCATAACGAACTTTTAGTGTTAGTTTTTGCCATCAAGCCCGGTCACGTGATTGCGCGGGGATTGCGCGTGTTGTCCAAAACTATCATTTGTCAAATACAATGGTAAAACGATCTTATGAGGGATATAATGCTCTTTAACTCATTATTATTAACTAATATCATCTGACTTAGTAAAATACGTATCATCGATTGGCTGAACAGGGTCACGTGATCGACATGCCATTTTTGTATGTCACCCAGAGAGGTATGTCACCCGCATGGCGCGCGCTGCGAAAGAGATTGTATTATGACGTCACAATGAGAAGCAAAGGTACACGTACTGTATGTTAATTTTGACTGATAGCCCCCTGATTTAGCCAGATGATATAACAGTTGTTAACTTTGTTGTTTGGAAAATCATGGAATGTTCCCTCTGGATTTAAAATGCTATTTCGTGAAGAAAATAAGTCCCTCGACTTCGTCTCGGAACTTATAATCTTCATTCAATAGCATTTAAAATCCCTCGGATGGAACATTTCGTGATATTCCTTCCACCATCAGTTAACAACTGTATAATGTCATATCTTATCATGTCAATCATGTCAAATATTGATTTATATGTCAGCAACAACTAATTCATTCTTTCCCTTGCTTGTTTCATTCAGGTTGCTATGACCCACCCAGCCGCTGTGACAGCTTGCAACCTGGATCTGGAGAACCTGATAACTGATGTGAATCGCAGCATCGCCACTCTGGCCATCACCACCCTGCTGAAGACAGGCAGTGAGAGCAGCGTGGACCGACTGATGAAGCAGATTGGGTCCTTCATGAGCGACATCTCTGATGAGTTCAAGGTGGTGGTGGTGTCTGCCGTCCGATCCCTGTGCGCAAAGTTCCCTCGCAAGCACTCCGTCATGATGAGCTTTCTGTCCAGCATGCTCCGCGATGAGGTGAGACGAACATTACAAATAAACAATGCTGGAAATTAGCCGGGGGCCACTAAAAATTAGCTTTGGGCCACCAAACTTTCATCAATGTAAAATTTAACTTGCCCCAATTGGGCAACCAAACGTAAACAAATTTGTTATGTTTTTCTTTGTTTGGGGCCACCACATATTAGGGGTTTGAGTCACTAAAATGTGAAAAATTATGTTTTTACTCGCCCAAATGTGTCACAAGTAAAAACAAATAATTTCTAGCATTTAATTAAATATTCTTTTATATACTCTTTTATATTAGAATATAAAGAATTATTGTCATGCTACTAACCAAGAAGATTTAAGTGCTGCCTCTCCACTTCAGATTATTGGTGTTTGGGGAGTGAAACATAATACTTTGGAATAGGCCTTCCAAATATGCTCTCTTGAAGTTTGTACGATGTTTCTTGTGGGTAGAGCAAGAGAACCCAGACAGCAAAGAAACAGGCCTCTCTCATCTGTTGTCACTCATTGAGGATTGTGAGCACACCTCGCTGGCTTTCCACATCTTTTATCTGATTTACTCTGTATCTCGATCTTGTGATTGTTTGTTTTTAGGGTGGTTTTGAGTACAAGCGAGCAATCGTCGACAGCCTGATTGCAGTTATTGAAGAGAACCCAGACAGCAAAGAAACAGGCCTGTCCCATCTTTGTGAATTCATTGAGGACTGTGAGCACACCTCTCTGGCAACTCGCATCCTTCATCTGATTGGCAGAGAGGGACCTCGCTCGCCGACCCCCGCCAAGTACATCCGCTTTATCTACAACCGGGTCATCCTGGAGAATGCTGCCATCAGGGCTGGTAAGAACCTTTTGATTTAAATCCAGTTCTTTATATTGCTCACATTTAATCCTTATGAAAATAAAAGGATAGCATTACTCTTACAAATATTTTAAACTGGTTTGCAGCTATAAAATAATGTAGCTTCCTGAAAAGATATGTTGAGGCTCTGAACAATTTAGCCCCAAATATACCTTTAACCCTAAAAAGACTGGGGGGGGGCTGATTTAGCCCCCCCCTCCTCTATTTTCGCGATAATTCCGCAACGCGCGCAGATATTGCCGCACGACTTCATGAGTTTTTTCATTGAAGTCTTGCGCAACTTTTGAGACCAAATTTGCGACGACCGGGTATACCGTTCAAAAGTCACGTAACCTTTTGTAAGTGAGCGTCGGGCCGAAAATCGTTTTGTGATTTGTGTACAAATCCTATGGAAATTGATTTTTTTCCTAGAAAAGACAAAATCTTCATTATTTTTCATTCTAATCACTGCAATCATTTAATTTTGGGCTAAAAATGGTTGAATAATGGTCAATAACTATTTTCATTGAAAAAACAATAAAAAACTTAAGTCGAACAAACAAAGAAATACATAAGAAATGCAATTTTTGCATAATTAATTAGCTCTAATTAGCATATTATAATTAGAACAACAAATTTAACTATGCAATATTGTATGGCTCATGGACATCTATCACCATGCCAAATTTGGAGTTGATTGGAGTTTCGATTGCCGAGAAAACTACGAAAACTACAAAAAAATACAATTTTCGCATAATTAATTAGCTCTAATTAGCATATTCTAATTAATTTTGTTTTTTCAACTATGCAATATTGTAGACCTTATGGACATCTATCACGTTGCCAAAGTTGGAGTCGATCAGAGTTTCGGTTGCCGAGATCTTAGGGGGGGGCCCTTTTAGCCCCCCCCCAGTTTTTTCAAGGTTCAAAATAGCCCAGTCTTTTTAGGGTTAAAGAGTCCATAAGAATAATTGATTTCAATTCGATTCACTCAGTATTTATTTAATCTAGTTTAGCTAATACATTGTACATCCACTTATATTTCATAGAAATGTCCAGAATATGATGATAGTAATTTTACAAATAAGATAACTGTTTGCACCTACAAAAGGACTCATCTTGTTGTGTAAGGTTTGAAATATTATTTTGAAATCATATCAGTTTGTTTTTCCGCTTTATTATTATAGATTAAAAACTTGAATTGATTGATTATTGATTGCATCGTATTTTCATTTTATTCATAGCTGCCGTGAGTTCCCTGGCCAAGTTCGGAGCTCACTGTGAGGAACTGTTGCCAAGCATTGTGGTCTTGCTGGAAAGGTAAATATACTCTTTTTAGAAACCTCTTTATGATAATACAAGATTTGAAATAAACCTTTTTGTGTAATAATTATAATGTTGTATCGCAAAATAACAAAATATTTTATTAATTACACAATTTTCAAATAACATTTATTTTGTAATAATACTTTTCAGGTGTTCAATTTTTGTAGCCTGAATCAAAGGAAGAGTCTGTCATTTATATTTGTTTGCCAGGTCAGGCAAGTAGCCTGTATAAATGTTATTTGGTGGCCCAGAGCACACATTTGTTGTCCTGAATCTTCCATTCCATGTTTGAATGTGTTAAAACAGAAATATGGCATTAATATCCTTTTTTCTGCAGGTGTTAGGATGAATCATGTAAGATTTATAGCAGAACGAAATACTATCATAAGAAATCAGCCTCTTTAAAATGAACCAAATACATGGTTTGGCACGAATGGCACGAATGCATTTTTAAAGCTTTATATAAGTAAAGAAATTTTGTGGTAAATTCCTTAATTGATTTTATTATTGTTTTGCTGATTAATTTCTTATCCTAGATGCTTGCTTGACTCTGACGATGAAGTGCGGGACAGGGCAACATTTTACCTGAGTGTGTTGAAGCATGGGCAGAAGGCTCTCAACTCAGCCTATATCCTCAATGGTAAGACTCATCCATTTAAAAGGGACAATACTTATGGCTCTTTTGCGTTATATGTCAAAATATTTTGTTAAGTTGTTGGCGGTTATTCAAAAACTGGTCATTCTTTGTGACAGGTTAACTGTTTTTTGTAATGCACAAAACAATACTGAAGGACTAAATGAGGAGGATAGAATAAGTATGTGTATGGTTATCTACTGTAGGTATATTCAGAATTGACACATGATTAGATTTTTGTCTGTGTTTTTTTTTCTATTTAAGTAGATTTGGGTATAGAAAAAAAATGAACTGTTTGTGAACTGATTTTAACTGAATTTGATGTGGAATGGATAAATCAATAAAATGATCCATTATTTTGTTGCAGGTTTGAGTGTGTCTATCCCAGGACTTGAGAGGGCGCTGCACCATTACACCCTGGCTCCGTCTGAGACTCCGTTTGACATCAAGACAGTGCCTCTGGAGACGCAGCCAATGACCGAGCAGAAACCCATCTGTAAGTTCATGTTAAAACATTTTCATGTAAGAAAAGTTTGAATACTGTGTTGGGACTTTAACCAGTTACCTGTGATCATATACAAACATCGAGTAGTGGACTAGAAGAAGCAACCTAAGGATCTGGCCTGGTGCTATACTAACTGAGCTGTCACGACTCTTTGTTGGTATTCCCATCACAGTAACTTACTTTGCTCCCTTCTTTCTATAGCAACTGTTCCTGCATCTTTCTATATACACTATCTCCCTTCTTTGAACATGGGCTGGCTCTTCTTTGCTCTCAATTTTTCTTTTTCATTTGAACCTTGTCCATTTCCCTTGTGTAAAGCAGAATATGAATAATAAGATCAGTTTCTTATTAATTTGATGACAAAAGAAACAGAATAATATATTTCTATGGAGGATGTACATGCAATTTACCAAGGCAGTGCCGCCGCTTATGACCGCGAAAACATGTTGAAATACGGCTAATTGTCTGTTCCACGCATTCATAACAAACATCAACCCCATTAAAAAAAACATATCACCCATATAGAATAATCACACTGTGCCATATCTTATATGGGAAAGCTTGTCAGTATGTAACTAGACTGATCCTCGATCTTTATTCGCTTCTGTCTGTGCTCCAAGAACATGATTCCTGATAAATAGGTAGAATACCCCATAGATAATTTAAAAAAACATCGTATTAATTTTAAGAAAATGTAGCATCACAACTGAATTGAAAAATAATAACCAAATTATACCTTTGGACAAAATGTCCCTAGCCAAAGCTGACGCAGTAGCCGTCCCCTCGCATAAGATAATGTCTGCCTCTCTCATCTTAGTCATAACCTTGGAGTTGACCTTGTGTTGCTGTTGATTCCCTTTCCTTTTACAGGCATACGAGCCGCTGTTGATCTCAATTTTAGCGATTTGATATTCGCTTAATTCACGCTGCGACTCTTTAATACTCTATTGAAAAGCACTTAAAGGAGACCACCAGGCAAAGAACAACACATAATTATATGTTTTGGTACCGTTTTGTGATATCAAATAGATACCCAACATTTTGCAAAGGGTTGTGTAATTCATAAACAAAGCAAGTAACATCCACCACTTACGGAACCACTACTACATGTATTTCCTGGTTCCGTACGGGCCAAACATTTGCGAGTGTGCCAATGCTATTCTCGCATACGTTTGGAGACAATAGAATCCCAGGCGATTCGTTCGCTCTGGACAAAGTAGTCTCGTACATGCAGACCCATGAACGCATGCTTTAGAATGGTGATGTGTTTTCCAATTTTTTTTCTTTTTTTTCTGGAAACATATTTTTGTGAACTTGTTGATGGAATGGAATACTAAAGATGTAACCTTTCATTTATAAGAATATTATTTTTGGATGGTGGTACCCTTTAACTTATGGGTAACCAGCTCATCAAACAAAATTTGCAAAATCAGTTATGCATTTAGTAGCAAGGTATAATTCTTAGAAGAACAAGAACAAGAATTTATAGAAATGTGAAATTATGCAAATCTTGATAATGTAATTATGCTTTTCTTTTGAACTATAACCAGCTGACCTGGCTCCATCCACCATGAAACAGGAGAAACTGGCGGCTCCCACCCAGGATATTTATGCAGGTGAGCATACAATTATATACTAAAGACTACTGTGGTGACATCACAGCTATTCTTTGCATTGGGTAATGGTTCTAAACAATGTCAGGCAAGCCACACATTTCTAACCTAAAAAGGCAATCTTCCAAATTGTATCCACTACTTGAAAGCCTGAAACCAAGGAGAACTTGTTTAGAAACATTACTATGGTATATGGTGTATGTGACACAACTACTTTGGTACTCTGTAGTGTTCAGTTTACTATATAATGAACCCATTCAGGACTTTAAAAAAAAACATACACAGGCTGTGGTCGATGAAGAATACATGTTTATATATATCAACAGATCTTGAATTAGTATATCAAATTTCCATATTTTACGTAAGAGTAACCTTTTTTCTGATAGGACAATTGTTCGATAAAGTAATGTTCAATTTGAAGGGTCAGCAACAAAGTATTATTAAACATCTTATGCTTGAAAGATTTCAATTATTTGCCACACTCAAAAAATCATTTAAAATGCGATCTTTTAGTGGTTAAATTTGTATTTAGTTCAAAAGTTTCAAATGAAATTATTGTTTTAATATTTTTGTATGCCTCCGCCAACAAAATGGCCGGAGGCATTACGTTTTCGGGTTGTCCGTCCGTCTGTCCGTCCCGTTTCCGTTCTCGTTTCATATGTAGACCTACTGAGAGCCATTCCAGATATTGCAGGCTTGGGTGCACGGTTCAAGTCCTCGTCTAAACCCATTGAGCTGACCAAATCTGAGGCTCTTGTAATTCTGTTAATTAGGTTAATTCCATGGGGATTTTAGTCTCATGTTTGAATTGCTATTATCACTCGTTTATTTAGATGTAGACCAACTGCGAGCCAATCCAGAGATAGCAGGCTTGGGTGCTTTGTTCAAGTCCTCATCTACACCCATCGAGCTGACAGTATCTGCAACTGAGTATAAATTATTTCTACAATGGTTACAAGTTTTATATTCAGTGTATATATGTTTTTAATATTTATTTTTGTTTGTATGTATGCAGACCAACTGCGAGCAATTCCAGATATTGCAGGCTTGGGTGCTCTGTTCAAGTCCTCATCTAAACCTATTGAGCTGACCGAGTCTGAGACTGAGTACATGGTCAGATGCATCAAACACACATTCCCACAGCATATTGTGTTCCAGGTATGTACAATACTGTTGAACAAACATTCTGAAAAAAAAAAACAACATAGTCATGTACAAGCAATCAATTAAGATTTAAAAAAATGATTAAACAAAGAAGTGGAAAAAACAACATAATCTCATACTGTATGCTCTCTTTTGTATATGGTTCTCTCATACCTTGTTCAGGTTTTGGTTTTTCAACTTTCCCTTTCATTAAAAAGATATTTACGATTGAAGTGTTCGGATTTTTAATTTTCCACTAGAAAGTTAATTTGCATACAAAGTCAGTCCAATGAGTATGCAATTATCACTTTGCATTTTTGCTCATTACTCGGCCATATAAAATCCATTTGACATGAAATTTACACACATTACTGGAAATATGTGATCACAAATATACACATTTGATCAACCATTCATCAATTTTTGTTATAAAATGACATGAAATTTACACACATTACTGGAAATATGTGATCACAAATATACACATTTGATCAACCATTCATCAATTTTTGTTATAAAATGGGTAGAAAAATCCCTGCATTCTGTTTGGTCAATTAGCGTGTAAAAGTTTTTACTGATGCATGGCTCACTAAAGTTTGATTTTCACAGTTTTTTGCGCTCATTTTATAAAAACAAATGCTGCACAGGCATATTTCGTGGATCGAAAAAAGAAAAAAACAAAAAAATAGAAATCATTTTTTAAAAAAAATTTAATTTTTTTTATATAAAAATTTGTATATCATTTACAAAAAAAAATCTACAATTTTAGAATTGATATAAACAAATTTATATCACTTAAAAAAAAGAAGGAAAAAAAGAGTGAAATTTACAGACATTCGTCGGTAAATGTACAGGCATGCGTCGGTAAATTTAGCCATTTAGCCATTACTGGGAAAAAGTTTGATTTTCACATTTGTTTGCGCCCATTTTATAAAACAAATGCTGCACAGGCATATTTCGTGAATCGGTAAGAATTGGATGCACTCTTTTAAACTTTGGAATGGTCTAAAACCCACTCGCTGCGCTCGTGGGTTTAAACATTCCAAAGTTAAACTCGTGCATCCAATTCTTACCGATCCACTCATGCCCGTGCATCATTTGTATACTCATGTCAACAAAGTTACTAGATCCCTTTCAAAGTATTATTCTGCTTTACTCCTCACTAGTTTGACTGTACAAACACCTTGAACGATCAGCAACTTGAGAATGTGACCGTGCAGATGGAATCGGCGGATGGATTTGAGGTTGAGAAATACATTCCTGCACCTGTACTCAAGTACAACCAACCAGGCACAACATACACCATAGTACAACTGCCGGACGATGCATCAGAAGGTATAGTTGGACATTTTAATAATAATCTTACAGGAACCTGGGGCCTATGTACAAAGGTTATTGGGATTTCAGAATCTCAACGGGAACAGGTTAAATGGGAGCCTGTTATTTATTTATTTATTTATTCTCCACTTTCATTAAAAAAAAACTATAAGGATGGGTGTGAAAATGAATTGTTAGGCTTACATCATTAATAAGTTAGGAGATATCAATATAAAGGGCTTTTGTTTCATTCTTTGACATATTCAAAGCATTTTTTCTCTGTCCTTTATGTATGTATATATCCTATTTTCTGGAGCATTCAGCAGCACTCTCAAATTAAGTGAAGGATTGTGATCCCATCACAGGGGAGCCTGATTAAGATGAGTGTGAAAACCAACATCATTGGTTTGGTTATATCAATACAAATTTGAGTCATTCTTTGTCTATATGTATCGATCCAATTTTAGTATTTGGAGCATTCAGCAACACACTCAAGTTCCTAGTGGAGGATTGTGTTCCCAATAAAAAGGGGGGTGGGCGATAAGGATGGGTGTAAAAATTACTTGTTATGCTTACATCATTGTTTAGTTAGGTGATATCAATAACATATTACAAGATAAAAGCTTCTACCAACCTTATTTATTACCTGGCAAGCTTTTGTCCCCTCCTGGGGTCTTTATCAATCCAAGTGACTTCTTCTCCTGATTCTTGCTATGTTGAACGATTGATATCAATAACAGTTTTGTTTCATTCTTTGACATAGTTTTGTCTATTTATATATCGATCCAATTTTAGTATCTGGAGCATTCAGCAACACTCTCAAGTTCCTAGTGAAGGATTGTGATCCCAACACAGGGGAGCCTGATGATGAGGGTTATGAGGACGAGTATGTGGTACGTATTGGTTCATTGCTTCATTACTACTAGATGTATCAGCTCTGGCACGCTTTTTAATTCAATCTTAAATACCTCCATAATTATTCTGTTACCATGAGCCAAACAACAGGTACAAGAGAAGGTCCAAGCTCCAAGTGAATTTGGTTGAATTAGACAAAGTTAATGGATCACTTTAACCGATGCGTAATTGATGGTGATATTGCAATTGGAAGAAGTTGAGATTTCTCTGTCAGATCACATCCAGAAGGCTCTCAATTCAAACTTCATTGCCCCCCCCCCCCCCCCCCCCCCCGCCCCTGAATGCCAGGGCTAACTTGTATTTAGATGATGCTTGGCTTTCATGTTGTTAACCAATGTGTATTTGATGTTGATATTGCAGGTGGAAGACGTGGAGATATCTCTGTCGGATCACATCCAGAAGGTTCTGAAGCCAAACTTCATTGCCTCCTGGGAGGAGGTGGGAGAAGAGAACGAGATGGAGGAGACGTACGGACTGTCCTCAAAGAGTCTGGAAGGTAAGACTAGTTCTTCGTCAGTGTTCCACTCTTTGACAATGATAATAGTAATAATATATAATATTTATAGAGCACCATGTATATAGGTACTCTATTCAGAGGTGCATTATTACTATCCTTGGGGATCAGGTAGTTCAAACTCCACATAATAATTTGGCACACTCTCTCCTGAGGGAGCTCAAGCTGTTCTACATGGTAATACCAAGTACCCATTTGTACTCCTCGGTAGAGAGCAGCAATATGGATTAAATGCCTTGCTGAAGGACATAAATGCTGGGCCATTGATTGGTTTGATTTCAGGTTTTCTTGATTAGAAGTCAAGTGCTTATCCGATCGGGACACATTTTGGAATAAAAACTTGAACTCTTTACACTTTTGTCCTTATTACTGATCCTAGGCATGCATCCATGTAAAGCCCCGCACAGACAGAGCTGACTAGACCCGATCTTGACTGTTTTTTTAGTCGGACTAGCTCTGTGCGGTGCCTCACGATTCCAATTTTGCCAGTCGAGAGACAGTCGGAAGCCAATCGGGGCCGATTCAACACGATGAATTGGCTCCGACCGACTGGGCCCAAATTTAGCCTGACTAAAAACTAGTCTCACCTTGTTCTATACTGGGGTGCTCAGAGGTGGTTTGGGCATGTTCGAGAAATACATTCTATAATCTTTTTTATATAAAGAATCTTGTACTTTTAAAATACTTTAACCCTTTATTTTGTGTGTTAACAGATGCTATAAAAGAGATCTCTACCTTCCTGGGCATGCAGCCGTGCGAGAGATCGGACAAGGTCCAAGAGGGGCGCAGTTCTCACACCCTCTACCTTGCAGGGGTGTTCAGAGGGGGGCACGACACCCTGGTCCGGGCCAGGCTTGCTCTCCAGGATACTGTCACCATGCAAATCACTGTCCGCAGCTCCGACCTGGGCATCAGCGAACTTATCGCATCTTCTGTTGGTTAAGTCATGCATTGTCAGTGGTGCAAATATGTACCATATTTAAATACATACATACATACAATCTCATCAGCAGGTTAGATTTAACCCTGGGGTAATTTGACAGTATTTCTTTAGTTCATGGACTCAATGTAACTTATGAGCTCAATTTGTGTGTTAGATTTAATCCATGGATTAACAATCTAAGGGGAAATTTCCATCATTTGTTTAGTCTGTAGACTAAATGTTGCACATAGACTACATTTATATTACAGTGGAATATTGTTATAAAGAGGACCTTGAAAATAATCTTGCTGTAAAAGTTGTCTTGTTTTTTCATACAAATATTGTTACCTCCGGTATAAAAATAACATGATAATATAACGAGCTGGGGCCAGCATATTTACCTTCTTATAAGACTGTTTTGTTCTATCAGAGTTCCGTGTAACAAGGTTCCACTGTATTTTGTTTCCCCGAGGACTAAATCTAACCCATGAACTCAATTTGTAATGAACTGCATTTAATTTATCCGTGAACTGAAGACAAACTAGGGTTAATTAAATTCCATCATTGTTCATCTGTGGACTAAATGTGGAATTTAAAATTGTGTTAAAATGTAATAAATGGACTAGAAAAAAAAAAAGCACTTTGGTTTAAATCCTTCTGATGAGAATTTGGAACCAGTTTACATAGAGCTGAACTTCAGGCATGAAGAGTTTTACTGATAAAAATCACTAAGAACTCATCAGGAGAGTTTATGTTTGGCCTACTTATTGTAGCCTATGTCTTGTCTACCATTTATTGTTTACAGTTCTTTATGATCAATTTATATAGTTATTTAATAGAAAGACCTGCTGAATTTATAAGAATTTTGAAATTTGACAAACATTTTGGGGGATTTTGATTTTGGGGGATATTCTGTATACTCTTTGTCTGGATACAACCCAGTAGAAGCAAATTATTCTTTGACATAAAAATCGTTTTGCATTAAAAATTGTTAAATACTTTATTTAAAATTATTATTATCCTTATCACTGTGCTGAAGTTTCTATTCATATGGATATATGAAAATACAATTCTGCCCATTTACTGTGAAAACAAAAATAAAACCTTACCCAAAATAACGAATAGGGTTTATTTAATAAATGTTGAATATCTAGGGTTATGTACCTTGCATGAATTTGCAAGTATACCTTTTCCCCAGCCCAAGCAAAGTGAAACCAGTCCTGAGCATATTATACAGTCATGTACATCCTTCTGTAACCATGAGCGTATAAACATGTACACCCATTAGTAACCCTGAAATCAATACAGGTTACAACATTTCATGACATATATTGAACAAATAATAACAATTTGTTGGGGTATTTGACAATGTAATACAGACCCTACATATGAAAATGTATTATACATGTAAATAGCTGTTAGAATCCTTACTTAATACAGATTTATGCTTGATAGATAGATACATGTTCTTTTATAAGGCTTAACAACTATCCTGCTTCAGGCCAGACAAATTTAAGAAAAATTATATTTTGGTGACACATGTAACTGAATGTTCAAACTAACAATGGTAGAAATAGAAAGTTTTCCATGTCCATAATGACAGTTTTGATTCATGAAGTGAGTGAGATTTTGAATGACAAGTTTGTTTGTCATGCTTTCACAAGTGACTTGAAAGTTAAAACATGTATATTAAATGGAAAGCAAAATGAATTAGGACATAAATAGTGAAATATTGAATTAAAGATACAGGTAAACTAATCATGCTCCATGTATAATGTATACAGTACAAGTAAATATAATGAATATTCACTACATTAATACTTTGGTGTTTTTATTCATATTGGTGTTTTTGTTGAGAAGTGCAGTTGTCACTTGGTAGAATATAGTGTGTGTTTGTGCGTGTGTAAGGACCGTCAATCGGGGATACACACAAGTACACCGGCAAACGGGGATATTCCGGAAACCGGGCATATCCCCGGTTTCCGAACAGCCCCGTATAGTGCTTCAGGGATCGTACTGTATGTTATTATGTTTTTTAAGGATATCCCTTATATGCCCGTTTTGCATGTTTTTTGACATAGTGGGTGTGTGTGTGTGTGTATGCAAGTGAATGTGTGGGTATTTTTAAACCCGCCAATTGGGCATATTGCCATGTTTACACACCAGCAAACCGGGACCGGCAAGCCAAAAATCATTGAACAAAAGGGCATATCCCCCGTTTGAAGGTGTTTATAACATTGAAAAAACCATATCCCTGATTGAAGGCTCTTACAAGTATGTGTGTGCGTGCGCATGTACGGCATGGAAGTGTTGTGGTATAGTGTGGGCTTTGAATGAGAGGGTAGGAGGTTTGATTCCTACTCTTTTGTCCTTCAACAAGGCACTAAATCCAGATGTATAAATGGGTAGGAACTAAGGGGGTGTGTAAAGCGTTTGTGCACTTCTCAAGTAGAACTGGATGGGATGCTCCCTAGGGAGTAGAGAGGGTGCATGTTAAGTGTAGGGCCCTGCAAAAGTATATGACGCAAATATAATACAAACATACATTCTATTGTATTATGTATACACACATAACTTGCAAATAAGGTATACTGTTTTATTCACAAATCTCTTGCGATTATACATAATTATACACATATATGTAAGTGTATTTACCGGAAGTTAAAACAGTAAAACAAATTGGCAACATATTTCACAGGAATGGAATACAATGTAGATTTCAGAGAGGAAAAAGTACTAAAATGAGAATATATACCAGACACAGTAAATCTTAAAGAGGTAATTCAGTTTTGGTATAGAGGGCTCTGCATGAAATTTTTTTTTTGTGAGATAATGAAAAACATCACATGCATACTTTGTATGAAAAATGGTTGAAACCTATGCTTTTTTAGAGAGTGCCCTCTTGTGTTTTAATGGCTCTTTTTTAATGATAACAGGCTTTTTCTAAGTCGTTTGTAATTTTCTATACCTTTTGAGCATGGTGGAGTTATGACTATTAGTTTATGTTACTGTGCAGGTTTTGGTTACTAAAGCTCAGCCTTACCAAAACTGTACTACCCCTTTGCTTTTTTGTTCATCATCCGTATAACAACTTTTCTAAAAAACATAATATGTATAAATGCCCATATTTTTGTATAAAAATATATATAGTAAAACAGAACAAAAACCATAACTCACTGCTAAACACCATTCACCATTGACAATATCACAGGAAAATGTTTGACAGTCAATGCAGAAATAAACAAAAGAGCTATGCACATATATTTGTATTATACCAAAATCAATAAGAAGTTCTTGTACAAAATAATGTAGCACAAGAAAGCAGAGAAATTAGAAAAAAAAGTAAGCCTTAAAGGGTACCACCACCTAAAAATAATATTCTTGTAAATAAAAGGTAACATTTGTAGTAGTCCATTCCACTCAAAGGTTCAGAGAAATATGTTTCAAGAAAAATTATATAATTGAAAAAAAGCATCACCATACTATAACTTGTGTTCATGGGTCTGCATACAAAGACTACCTTTTGTCTAGGACGAGCAGATTGTTTGTGATTTTATTGTCTCCAAACGTACGCGTGAATAGAATTGGCGCACTCTCAAATGTTTGGCGCATACAGAACCACGAGGCCATAATGGTTCTGTAAGTAGTTGCAATTAATTGCATTTTTATAAATTACACAACCCTTTGCAAAATGTTAGGCATCTATTTGATATCACACAACGGTACCAAAACATATGATAATGTGTTGTTCTTTGCCTGGTGGTCCCCTTTAAGGCTGGATAATACAGTGGAATCTCGTTATAAAGAGGTCATTTTGCTAGTCCAAGCTCTTTATAAACCATTGGTGTTTTTTCACCCAGATATAACAAGGTAACTTTCATGGTTGAAGGTTCTCGTTACAACAAGGTTCCACTGTACTATTTTACCATTTTTACTAATTTGGATTTATTATTTTGTCCACATTTGTATAAAGCATACAATAAACAATAAATCATAAACATAGTTTCTTGCACATAATGAGTAAAATAGTTCATTGTAAAACATTATGATAAATGAATTCATTAGAAAATAAGTTGAAGAACATGAATACAAGATAATTGTATATTTTATAAATCAGTTTCAACGAAAATTTGGAAGCAGAGGTTATTTTGATACAAAGCAGTATTATATTTATAAAACATTGTACATATATTATATGTATAAATTATTTTAAAAAGACACCCTGTCTCCATTTCAATGCTCCGGCCTTACAAAATGAAAATCTAGATACAACTCTTGAAGAGTTTTCTGTGCAGCATAACTTTACAAAAGTCATATTTTAAAGGCCAAGTTGAGTTTTGGTAATTTCCAAAGTGCCCCCCCAACATCGATTGTAACGGATTTGGTTGATTTCAATTCCATATGAAAGATCATCGAAAAAAACATGGGAAATAATAATAATTTCCATTCAAATGCTCTAATTGTTGTGAAATTTGCTTTCAAAATATCATATAAAAGTGGTTGACGCCCGGGTATCACTTTTTAGAACCGCTAGTGCGAGGCACTAGCGTTCTATGTTCTCCTAATAAAAGACTGAAACCAAATATTTGTGTGCACGCTAATTGTGCTTAAAACTATACATATGATACGGTACTTACCAGCAATTTACTCTCCAATATGTGATCCAACTACCGGGTGGATTAAGATTATGATTTTTCCTTCCATTCCGCAAAAAATCAGTGATATATGCGCCTCATGGACCAGTCTCTCCGTGTGTTAGCGCGACTGTGAACGAAAGGCGAACGAAAGCGAATGGGGCTTGCGAGTTGCGTCAACGGCAGTGTTGGAGTCATACTTCTATGGTTGCGATACATAATATACACGTACTACTGTATAGTATTACCGCACACAGTGACTGCACTACAGTCCCGTATTACCGCACACTGCACTATACAGTCCCGTATTAGGACCTACAACGCTAGTGCTTCGCGCCGAGTTAATTTGACACTTCGAGTTGTAACGGCTCTTTTTGAATGATAACAGGGGTTTTACTTTGTCGTTTGTAATTGTGTATACTTTTCGAGCATGGTGAAGTTATAACTATTAGTTTGTATCGTAATCGTGCAGGTTTTGGTTACTAAAGTTAAGTTTGACCAATACTCAACTATCCCTTTAACCTCAATAGATTTTTGAACTGATATACATGTACAGAATTATAATATTTGTATTCATGTCACACCTCGTCCGCTATTACAACTTTGATTTTTAAAAAGGAGTACGATTTTTAATAGTAGAAAAATAACTTATGTAATTTATGACCTGGGCTCAGCTGTTTAAAAAAACGTTTGCAAATTGCTGGAAGTGTCCAATTATTGGAACTACCATGACAACAGCTGAAATTATCCATGCTGATTGGCTGCTGACCTACAAGTAACAATAATTGGACATTTACAACAATTGACAAAGTTTTATGAAACAGGGCCCAGTAAATTGAATTCTGGGTCGCCAGAATTTGAGAGCAAGTCATTAAACTACACTGGTGAAAAAAAAGCTTGCGAAAAGCCTGGTCAAAATAAATTGTATTATTTATTTTAATACAGATATATTATCATGGCAAATCCACACCACCCTCACTTGTTGTAAAATAATTATGTATCTTGTATGTAATAGTGTAAAGCATTAGAGGTGATATTGTATAATGTAGTAGTCGATATATAAAGCAAACCTATTATTATCATTATTACAGTCTAACCTGTCTTAGCTGCCACCTATCTACAGCAGCCAACCTGGCTACAACAGCCAACCTGCCCTACAGTAGCCACCAAACACGATCCCCTGCATGCAGACAAATGCAATGTTATGGAACCTGCCTATACATGTAGGTCACCTGTCTGCACTGGCCACTTTTCTTGTTCCCTTCGGTGGTCATTATCTAGACAGGTTTGACTGTATTTTTAAATAATCAATCCAGAATCTTAATTGAGACCTGTTTGGCAGTTCTACTTGTAGTTCCCAGATATATTGATCATTCCAGCAGTTTATACAGAGTCAATGTCATCTCCTCGTCGTCTGGATCATGTGACCCCTGTAGGTTGCCATGGCACCCACTACAGACAGGGCTATCATGAGATGAAGCATGCTCTGCCAGCCAAACGCCTGAGTAACAATTCCTATGATAGGGCCTTCGAGGATGGTACCAAGTGTTCCTACACCTGAATGAAATAAACAATGATACAAGGTAAGTGAACCGGTTGAAACAACTCATAAGGAAAAGACTGAATTTTAGGTGGTATCATGAGCATGATCTGCAAGGCAAATGCCAGAGTAACAACTCCTATGATAGGGCCTTCAAGTATGGTACCAAGCATCCCTACACCTGTAAGGATAAACAGAATAAAAGATGATGGATCAGAAGTCAACCAATTGGCTACAGGAACTGGGTGCATTCTGTATTGACTCTATGTGTATGGCAACAGTTAGCAGTGAACAGGTTAATAAATAATCAAGAAACACTTGATAACACTGAGTAAAAATTCCTCTGTTTGGACTTAAAAGTATGGTATTGTGTTCATACACCATTCAATTTATTTGAAACTGCAAGTTAAAATTCAACATAAAAAGAAGGCTGACCATGCAGTTGGGTACCAGAAAGGGCAACTAAATTGTCCCATCCGGCCCCTCTCCTTCCAACCTCCCTTATTTGACCTCTCACAGCCAATAGTGGGGTCAATCAATCAATCAAATACTTAACACTATGTAAAATAATCAGTGACCCCCCCCCCTTTTGTCCCCCTTCTTTCTTATTTGACCCTGATCATGACACAGAGTCTTTAAATGCCATTTATAAATCTAGCCACTGATGCCTTGCTTCCACCCATCTCTTCCCCACCCCCCCCCCCCCCCCCCCCTCTTTACTTGCTCCCTCTCCCCACTCATGAATATTTGCGCTCTCAAAGCCCACTGTGGGTCAAAATCATTCAAGATAATGTACAATTTTAACAAAATCAGCTACCCTCTAATGGTAAACCTTGCCCCTCCCTTAACCCCCCCCCCCACTCCCAAACTTGTTTGAACCTGTAGGATGTTTGACTAACACTAGAATCAATTTTAGCCTAGACTTTTAGTGATAAATGTCCCCTTGAGTGAGTCGATACTAAAATCAATTAATGTTAGTGAAACACCATGCTGGTCACCCCACCAAGTCTTACCGTTTATAAATCCTGCCACTGAAGCCTGGGCGTTGCTGCCTCCAGCCTCCCCCAGAGTTGAGGGGATGGCCCCGGTCAGGATAGGGTCCACTCCACAGTTACATGCCCCGGCCAGCAGCATGAACAACTGACTCACTAGTCTATCTCTGTGACTGCTGCTATAGAACCCGGCAAAACTCAAAGCTGTCATGAAGATACAGCCACTGATTCCCTGCCACATTCTGCCTCTGAAGAACCTACCAGAAAACAATGCCACAATTTATGTTATATTGAACAGAAAATTGCATTGGCATTTGTTTGGGTTATTTAGCATTTGCAGATTGTTTCAAATATTTCATCTTGATGAAGACTCACTCTACCTCTGCGACTGCACAGAACCCAGCAAAGCTGAGAGCAGAGCTGTCATCAAGAATCTAAAAATATAATATAAAAAATGAAATGTTACTAAATTTGTTTAAAGGTTATCCAGGTAAACAAGAATCACAATACTCCTTTAATCTATTAAAGCATGTAGGAAGATATTCATAGACCTAATATGTAACTAAAAGTAAAACATTCATCAAATATATATCAAAAGAAGCAAACTGAAATGGTATGGCCCGTTTGGAGATCCTCAGGACTTGCCAAGACAGTTCTACAGGGTACAGTCCAAGGAGGGAGAAAGAGATAAATGCTGAGGAAGAGAAGGGAATATAACATCACTGAATTGAAAGGGGACCACCATGAGGCAAAGAACAACACATAATTATATGTTTTGGTACCGTTTTGTGATATCAAATAGATACACAACATTTTGCAAAGGTTTGTATAATTCATAAACAAAGCAATTAATTTCCACCACTTATGGAACCACTACTTTCCTGGTTCCTGGTATGCGAGTGCGCCAATGCTATTCACGCGTACGTTTGTAGACAATGAAATCCCGGGCGATTCGTTCGCTCTGCACAAATTAGTCTCGTACATGCAGACCCATGAACGCATGCTTTAGAATGGTGATGCGTTTTCCGATTATATATATTTTTTCTGGAAACATATTTTGGTGAACTTGTTGATGGAATGAAATCCTAAAGATGTTACCTTTCATTTATAAGAATATCATTTTTGGGTGGTGGTACCCTTTAAAGCTGAGCGACGATCAGAGAAAGACGAAAGACAGAGAAGGATGGAAGCTGCTGGTTGCAAGTCACTTGTGACGCCCTAGGGCCTATGGCCAGTTAGGCTACAGGAGAGGGAAGTTGAGTTGAGGTGATATCAAACAGGTATCAACATTAAGCACACATGTTGTATGTTGAACATAATATTTATTAAATTTAAATATCATATCAATGTTACACCGAGACAGAGGAAAATATTTTGGGATTCGCCCCCTTACACTTTTCCCACTTGCCCCTACTTTATGAACACAACTTTAAAAACTGCACATAAATTTGCAAATATTTTTGTTGTAAATACCTTGAAATGATAAAACCTACTGACGCACTGCCTATAACCCCTCCAACCTCAAAGATGACGGAATACAGGCCAGCATCTGTAGGACTGTAATGGAGCTGGAAATTAAATTGAAATTTGAAATGATTGTTTGATTCATTGTTAACTAGGAGACTTGGCCAGATACATCTGAGCCCGAGTATAAAGTTAAATAAAGATTCATAACATATAATCAACTTAATATTAACTTTGGCTACACTAATCCATCCAAAGTAAAATTGCCAACAACCATTTCCAAATTTTGTAACTATTTACAGACTGTGCTTTAAAAGAGCAACATGTCACATATCTGTTTCAAAGACAATTCATATAAATAATAGATCATTTTATCAACATTATTTTAAAACATTCATTCATTTGTATATTTTGTTGAAGATATAGAAGAAGCCACATAATAATGCAGTATCTGACAAGCTTAGTACAGAATTCCCAGATTTGTTTCATTGTGTATGTACACATTTCTGTGAGTTTGAGCCTATGAATCATTGACACTTAAATTATTATAACTACACATACAACTTGTATTTATTTCTTGTTGTAGATAGAGTGGTAGCCACATGATCATGCAGTATTGTATTTACCTCTTGTTGTAGATAGAGTGGAAGCCACATGATCATGCAGTATTGTATTTACCTCTTGTTGTAGATAGTGGTAGCCACATGATCATGCAGTATTGTATTTACCTCTTGTTGTAGATAGTGGTAGCCACATGATCATGCAGTATTGTATTTACCTCTTGTTGTAGATAGAGTGGAAGCCACATGATCATGCAGTATTGTATTTACCTCTTGTTGTAGATAGAGTGGTAGCCACACGATCATGCAATATTGTATTTACCTCTTGTTGTATAGATAGAGTGGTAGCCACATGATCATGCAGTATTGTATTTCCCTTTTGTTGATATAGAGTGGTAGCCACATGATCATGCAGTATTGTATTTACCTCTTGTTGTAGATAGAGTGGAAGCCACATGATCATGCAGTATTGTATTTACCTCTTGTTGTAGATAGTGGTAGCCACATGATCATGCAGTATTGTATTTACCTCTTGTTGTATAGATAGAGTGGAAGCCACATGATCATGCAGTATTGTATTTACCTCTTGTTGTAGATAGTGGTAGCCACATGATCATGCAGTATTGTATTTACCTCTTGTTGTAGATAGTGGTAGCCACATGATCATGCAGTATTGTATTTACCTCTTGTTGTAGATAGAGTGGTAGCCACATGATCATGCAATATTGTATTTACCTCTTGTTGTATAGATAGAGTGGTAGCCACATGATCATGCAGTATTGTATTTACCTCTTGTTGTAGATAGAGTGGAAGCCACATGATCATGCAGTATTGTATTTACCTCTTGTTGATATAGAGTGGTAGCCACATGATCATGCAGTATTGTATTTACCTCTTGTTGTAGATAGAGTGGAAGCCACATGATCATGCAGTATTGTATTTACCTCTTGTTGTATAGATAGAGTGGTAGCCACATGATCATGCAGTATTGTATTTACCTCTTGTTGATATAGAGTGGAAGCCACATGATCATGCAGTATTGTATTTACCTCTTGTTGTAGATAGAGTGGTAGCCACATGATCATGCAGTATTGTATTTACCTCTTGTTGTAGATAGAGTGGTAGCCACATCCCACATGATCATGCAGTATTGTATTTACCTCTTGTTGTATAGATAGAGTGGTGGCCACATGATCATGCAATATTGTATTTACCTCTTGTTGTAGATAGAGTGGTAGCCACATGATCATGCAATATTGTATTTACCTCTTGTTGTAGATAGAGTGGAAGCCACATGATCATGCAGTATTGTATTTACCTCTTGTTGATATAGAGTGGTAGCCACATGATCATGCAGTATTGTATTTACCTCTTGTTGTAGATAGAGTGGAAGCCACATGATCATGCAGTATTGTATTTACCTCTTGTTGTATAGATAGAGTGGTAGCCACATGATCATGCAGTATTGTATTTACCTCTTGTTGATATAGAGTGGAAGCCACATGATCATGCAGTATTGTATTTACCTCTTGTTGTAGATAGAGTGGTAGCCACATGATCATGCAGTATTGTATTTACCTCTTGTTGTAGATAGAGTGGTAGCCACATCCCACATGATCATGCAGTATTGTATTTACCTCTTGTTGTATAGATAGAGTGGTGGCCACATGATCATGCAATATTGTATTTACCTCTTGTTGTAGATAGAGTGGTAGCCACATGATCATGCAGTATTGTATTTACCTCTTGTTGTAGATAGAGTGGAAGCCACATGATCATGCAGTATTGTATTTACCTCTTGTTGCATAGATAGAGTGATGGCAACATGATCATGCAGTATTGTATTTACCTCTTGTTGTAGATAGGGTGGTAGCCACATGATCATGCAGTATTGTATTTACCTCTTGTTGTAGATAGGGTGGTAGCCACATGATCATGCAATATTGTATTTACCTCTTGTTGTAGATAGAGTGGTAGCCACATGATCATGCAATATTGTATTTACCTCTTGTTGTAGATAGGGTGGTAGCCACATGATCATGCAGTATTGTATTTACCTCTTGTTGTAGATAGGGTGGTAGCCACATGATCATGCAATATTGTATTTACCTCTTGTTGTAGATAGAGTGGTAGCCACATGATCATGCAGTATTGTATTTACCTCTTGTTGTAGATAGAGTGGTAGCCACATGATCATGCAGTATTGTATTTACCTCTTGTTGTATAGATAGAGTGGTAGCCACATGATCATGCAGTATTGTATTTACCTCTTGTTGTAGATAAGAGTGGTAGCCACATGATCATACAGTATTGTATTTACCTCTTGTTGTAGATAGAGTGGTAGCCACATGATCATGCAGTATTGTATTTACCTCTTGTTGTATAGATAGAGTGGTAGCCACATGATCATGCAGTATTGTATTTACCTCTTGTTGGAGATAGAGTGGTAGCCACATGATCATGCAGTATCTGACTAGCTTGGTGCAGAATGTCCCTATAGCCGCTTCCTTCACCAGACTGTTACCAATTCAAAATAGGGAAACAACATTAACCCGTTGTCTACAGGAACCAGGTGGGCGTTGTACAAAGTCTTTCAGGAATTCAGAATGACAGAGGGAAAGGGTTAATACTATCGACCCTGCAATTATTATGTAATAAGGCACATGAATTCTAAATTTCGATGGCCTTCTCTTGGAATTATATTAAAAGGGTAAGAAAATAAACCAAAAACATTCTCCACACATTTCTTGTACACCTGTCGTCAGTATTATGTTTAATTGTAGGTAATATTTCTTCTATAAATTCAATGTCTAACACAATTCAAATTTTAACAAATCAATGTAATTCCTTAGTGTTTTCAACAAACCTACTGAATCAGCATTGTATTTCAATCATGTCCTTCTAATAATAAACCATTTCAATAAATTGGTGACATGGGTTTTACCTCAATTATTATTCCACTTAATGGATGTACTGAATGAAAAACAAACCTACGGCATAGACCAGAGTCTTGTCCAAGGTAACGCAGAAGATGACGACTTGTTCGCTTCACTTTGGAGGGGCTCTGTAAAGAAATAATAATAATATTATAATAACAGATAACAGTTCATTACATGGTTCATTACATGAGACACTCTCATCTAATAATTATTTTATTTTTACAGCAAAAGTTTATACAAAAATACAAAAGTTTACTAACAGACTGACAAAATATATTGCTTTTTAGTAATACTAGCATTGCTTTGATTTACATCAGGGGCATCAATCACGGGGGGGGGGGGGGGATGGGGGGGATATATCCCCCCCAATATTTCAGGTGGGGGGGATGGCCTGTATTATCATCCCCCCCAATATTTGGGGTTACAAAATATATAATAACATTACAATTAAGAAGCATTGCCCCCTCTCATGAATGGAAGTTGTTACTATAGTCTTCTTTAAACCACTTTTTGATAATGCTAAACTACCCAAATCAAAAATCTTCCGGGGCTGCGCCCCTGGAACCCCCATTATGGTTATTTGACTCAGTCCCAGCCCTGTACTTATTATAGTTTTATTCAGGACCAACTTTCAGGCGATCCTGGCCCACTGTGCGTCTGCGCTTCGCTCACTAAAATTGAGCTATCTATTCAATAGTTAATTGTATTTCTGGATATTACAAATCCTAAAGCTTCCGGGGGCTTCGCCCCCTGGACCCCCAATAAGCTTTCCAATGTGGGTATCCCTTGACTTATTCTATTCAGGGTTCCATCAGGATGATTGCAATCGACAGTATTTATCTATCAGACTAAAATTCATCCATACTTGGACAGTGCCCTCATCACAGCAGGAGCTTGCAATGTGCACTTAATAATCTTCAAATCTCTAAACAGCTAAATCAAAAGCCAATTAACTAAAGAATAGTAAACTCTATATTTACATATAGACAACATATTTATATCTGGATATTACAAATCCCAAAGCTTCCGGGGGCTCCGCCCCCTGGACCCCCAATAAGCGTCACAATGTGGGTATCCCTTGACTTATTCTATTCAGGGTTCCATCTGGATGCTTGCAATATATGTATCTATCAGGCTAAAGTTCATCTTGGATAAAGCCCACCTCATAACATGATGCTTGCAATGTGCACTTAATAATCTTCCAATTTCTAAAAAGCTGAATTCAAAAGCTTTGGGGCCCCTAACCCCCCCCCCCCCCAGCCATAAAAACACGGGCACGCTACTGGGTTGTCGCTTCGCTCCCTCACCAGAGATGGTCAAAATGACGAATCATCCCACCCAATGGCGAGAAGAAATCGACGCCCTTGATTTACATACCAAATTATATGATATGAACCATATCCTCTATAAAGTGCTTTTACTGTTCACCTGGTCATCGATGAGTCAACAAACTGTACAATTAGGATGTGCACTTTCTACTGTCTTTGAAACAATTCATTCTGGCAGCTATATATGTAGGTGCACACGGCAGTATCATAGTGTTATACATGTACATGATCCATAATTGTGTATGTTTTTATGATAGCTTGGAATCTTATAAGGGAATGTCCGCCTTTTACAAATCGTCTGAACAGTTTCCAGGAGACGGATGAGGATGAATGTAACACACACACACAAATTCAGATCGAACAGCCCTGTAATATGGATTCTACGAATGAAAAACGAATGCGCTCCTCCACCAAACTATATATCGGTCAATAAAGGAGTTTAACTGATTAATCATAATATTACAACAATATTGTACTTATTCTTGTAAAGGTATTGTGAAGCCGACATTTTGAAAGGTATGTCACGGAAAAGGTCTCGAAAATGAAGAATATACAATTACGTGGTACTCCGTGGAATGCGCCGTGAGCGAAATTTCGCACCGGGTGAATACTCGTATAATGCATAATTAAACGCGCTGTGTCGTTTTATTATTTTGAGGTCTATAACTCCACGAAAAAGAGATTTCAAGCCCTAATTTTTTCAGACATGCTGTTAAATGACATTTTCTTTCATATACGAATATAACCTTGTAACTAATTGCAAAAGGCGGACAGTCCCTTTAATAACAAAATCAGCTTGTGACTATCAACAAGGGCAATCCATCATAGATGTTGAGAATAAATAAATGAAATAAAAATTAAAACAAAAATTGTATACAAAGAAGGATAGAATTAATAATGATCATTATGATTTAATATTTTGCCAAATACTCACCTTTTGTGATTGGTTCATGTAGAGGAATTCCCCTTGTTGGTTCCTTCAGAACCAATAACACCAGGATGCCAATGACACCCTGCACAAATAAACAAAGAAATGTAATGGCTGGTTCGTATTTTCTTATGAAATAAGTTATTTACACTTATGAAATAAACTATGATAAATACAATCAATATTTGCTTGCAAGGACACTAAATCAACACCATCAATCAAAGACAATCAAACCTGCATGTCTATACTAAATTAAAAGCCAATTAAAATGTTTCAGAAGTCTTGTTCATTACTTAATTTACATGAAAATATCATTCTAGGGATACAAGAACCAGTTTGACTGTATTAGCCTCCTGTATAATGGGAACCTAGTGTACTATAGCTGCATTATGTCTATGGTAAATAGTAATTGCATTTAAGAGGATATGGGTTACTTTAAAATACAATAAAGTACAATAATATTTCTCACCACAAATAAAGAAGGAAGAGAGCATGCCATTTGCCAGTTGTAGTTTGTTCTGAGATATACCTGCAATAGAAATGGAGATAATAACAGGAACATCTTTGCTAAATGTCATACTAGTACAGTACATGTATTTGTTCTCTATTTTGATAATGTGATCCCCCCAAAGCAACACCAATTCCACATTGGTTGTAGGCCATACACAAATATTTATTTAATTTAATTTTTTTTTATGAAAATGAGCAAAGAAATTTGGGCTCTCCCACACATAGCTATATTACGATAGCGTTGTACGAAGATCAACCTCTTCCGCCTGCTGCACTATCCAACACAAAAATTTTTTTTGTTGGCCGATTCCTCCCTCCATTTACCAGAAAATGCAAACAAACTTTTGTTTATGTGATCCGCAATTCATATACTTTGATAAAAATCACTGACTCTGTTGTTTTGAAGACTGCAAAGTGTTGGAAAAAAATGATTATTTCCCGTCCGTTTTCCTTACCGATGCATCCTAAAACACAGCGCTGCAACTGTTGAACGGTACAGTGTACGAATGGGTGGTATGCTTATCTCCAGCGTATTAGCGTAATTGTGTGTAAATGGTCCAGCTGACTGGACCATTTACTTTAGTAGATGTGGGCTCCTAGAATTTAAAACAGAGACCTCCGTATTGCTAGATCTGTGCTCTACCAACTGAGCTAGAAAGCTCTTGTGATGGTTGTTCGTCCCAGAAAAAATTGGCATTTGGCATGATCAGATGGGCACTTGATTTACAATGATGAGGGCCCAAGTTCTGATATTCATACTAAAGGACTCATGTTTTACAGGTCTATGTCATGACAGCACTTACAAGCAGTCTTAAAGGGATCTAGTAACTTTGTTGACATATGCAAAAAGTGAAGAGTGGTTGATACAATGTATATTACTGTTATCTCATATGTCCACTGGGTGTTGTGTGAAATGTTCAAGTTAAATGGATGTTATATGGCCTAGTAATGAGCAAAAATGCAAAGTGATATTCACTAACTCATTGCATTCACTTTGTACACGGTTTTTGCGGTCCAGTGGATAATTTAACATCTGAACACTTCAATCGTAAATATCTTTTTAACGAAAGGAAAATTTGAAAAACCAAAACCTTTCCCATGATTTTATTGTTAATACAAATACAACAAGGTATGAGGGAATCTGGGAACCGCTATAGAATTCCAATTGAATTTTGAGGATTTGGTCAATGTTACTAAGTCCCTTTAACCCATTGCCTACAGGAACCTGGTGGGTCCATGGGGATCAAAAAATCTAGTAGGTAACAGGTTAGCAAGAATTCAACCTTTATTAGCACTTGCCTAATTACCCAGTGAAAGTCATAATCACATTTAGGCAAGTATTTGGGGGAGAACGTGAATAGAAGTTGTCAAAGTCATGCAATCGAAATCTGCCAATTTTGGTATAATAATGACCAATTGGACTTGTTACTCACAGCCATAGTAGTAGCCACTATGCCCCCAGCAAACACACAGGTCCCCCATAAGCCAAACAGACTGGTCCTCTGTTCTATGCTGAAGTACTGGCCCAAGATCTTAGTACAGGAAGGCCATGCTAGGGACTAGAGGAAAACAGGAATTATAATAATAATAATACCAACAAAAATTATAAACGTGTACAATTCTCTACTCCCTTTACAAAATAAATACTACAAAAAATACTAAATAGAAATGCTAATCCGTAGTTATAGTGTACATAAGACTTCATTCTCTCTATCTGATAGCTCAACATTGATGTACAATGTGAGCTGGTCCTAGACCTCTGATTAAACATGCGCAGCCCCCACAGTCCTATGTTAGGCACTGAAGTAATGGCTCAGGACCTTTTCAGGATGGAAAAGCTAGAGCGCATAAAATAAAAGTCATAGCGAGAGAATTTAATGGAGGGTTTACTTTTTACTCTTGTATCAGTGGTTCTGGATAGTAAAAATTGAATGATTGCAATTATATAATACCAATAAAAGCCAAACGTTTACACTATTTAAAACATGTGATTTTGTGGCTCTGTTTAATCAAAGTACACACAACTTATTTTAGGATTTCACTGCAAGAACGATGTAATGGAGTTATACAATTTTCGTTTGTTTTGCCGGGTATATATTATAACCAATTATTACATAGCTGACTTGTGGGCATAACGCCTATCTAGTAATCAGGATGTCCTGGCTCTGATCCCTACCCGAGACCGCTTGCGTTTTTTTTGTTCACAGCGGCTTTAACATGCAATTAGTATTTAGTGCGTAACAAACGTTGCTGGAGGACAAAATGACAATGAATTTCAACGTTATGGAGTGTTTTTGAGTTGTTCTTTTTGACTCACCTGCGTAGCTCCATTCAAGAAGAGCTGCAGACACATTATGGAGAAGACCTTCCAGTATCCAAAGCATACCTACAACAAATGCATACAAAAACAAATTATAGACAGGGCTCGACAGTCGACACTTGCTGGCTTGCCAGGGGCAAGTAAAATTGGTGTCGGGCAAGTAAAATGTCATAAATTGTCTGGTTTGCTTGCCTGAATGGGCAACTCAATAATTGTCGAACTATGAGAGAACAAGATATTTTCTTACAAGTAAATCTCATCTAGAATAAGAGGGCTAGTAAAACTTAAACATGTATGATTTTACTTACCGCAATGGGCATGTACTAGAACAAATTAGTGTGCAAGCTTGTCATAGTTCAAATCAGATAATTGTAAACCGTACTATAACACTAATACTTTCTTTACAATAAATGATAATAAATGATACAAGATTGATTATTATTAGCAATATTAGTATTAGCAGTACAAGCTTAGTGTCTGTCCAAATGTTCAAATCTCGGTATAAAATTATAAACCCAGATACATGTCATGAAATTAACCATTTTGTAACACTTTTCTTTTAATAAAAACGCAACTTCAGTTAATCAAGTCACCATATCATGAATCAAGATAGCTTGTCTGACATACCATTGATAAAGCAGAGAGTATGAGGCACATGCCTAGCGTCCTTCTGGCTCCAAACTTGTCACCAAGGGAACCAAGACATATCTGACAGAGAGAAAGAAGTAAGACAGTTTATAATAGAAATTTCAATTGCCCATTGTGGAGGGGAGATTTACACATGAATATTATTTATTTCATTTTTTTCCTAAACAATATTTTGGAGATAATGCTATATATTGTAATTCCTCTACAGCCCATATTGGCTTATGGTGAATATATTCTTATAATTATTTTAAAAAAGCTTCATTGGTCTCACCAAAGTCTTAAATATTAATAATTTACCATTGAGAAAGTACTCCAGAGTCCAAAATGTACTGGAAATCTTATCACATGGTGTTACTGCATGTTATTTCCCCCAATTAAGTCCAATTTTCAATGGAAGTATTCAACGAAAGACCAATATAACAATGATACAACAAATCAAATCACTTTACCTGAACAGCAGCATACGGCAAGAGAAGAGCAGTATCCAGCCAGCCAAGCTGAGTCTTAGTCATAGATAGCTCTGCACTCAGATCTGCCTTCACCTGCAAGTCATCAACAAACATTCCATCAAAGTTGCTTCTGGACAAATGCTCCATTATTCATTTTCCATAAACCATTTTTTTTTACACAAACTCGTACCCTTGCACAAATCCTGAACCTAAAACTGATATTTCCTAAATGAAACCCCAAAATACTCTCTTGACAAAGGATAAATTGTTACCAGAATATGTGTCGACTCATGTCACGAAAAATCAAATTCTGTCAGCACTAATTCTTTTTCAATTCATATGACCTTGGACAATGACGGGGCTAGCCATTGATAAAAACTAAAACTAAACTCTTTAATACCGCAGATCTATACCACTTGTCTTAGGTGAGAATCAAGTATGAGCTTTTGAATGAAAACCCAAATCTGGAGGAACACGTTCTCAGTTCTGGCAGAGATTCTGTCGATCGACCGGACACATGCTTATTTTGCCTAAATTACATCAACATGCTCTAGTCATCTTTGTTGACATGACAATAAAAAAAGCCCCTAATTTCACAGTATACAATGCAGAGAGGTTTCTGTAGGAGCGTATGCTACCCATGTAAGAATGAACACCTCATTTAAATGAGCTAAAATACATCAAACATTTGCAGAGATACATTTAAAGGTATAAATTATGCACTTACGATGCCGAGGGGTTTCCGTAGCAAATATGTTGAAGCGTAGGCAACCCATGTAAGAGTGAACACCACAGCCTGCGCTCCATGGAGCCTCATTTGTAGTATCACCATATCAAGGTTGATAAACTGTGATCAATAAAAATACAAATTTTAATTGCAGGAAAAGACACCAGCATGTATGTAGAGTAATCGGTAGACGAATTGCTTTGGATATTGTGGGAGCATCGCTGCCTAGGGTGATCCTTTGTTCTACTATAATTATGGTGTCGCATTTTCTAGACACCTCTCGCGCGCGCCGCAAAGCTGCTAAGTTTCTGAAAAAGTGTTCGCGCATACGGATGCACGTTATATTTTTTTTTTTTGCAGTTTGAACAAAAAGTACCGCGAAAGACCGAAGAAGAGGCATGGAAAATTGTGGAAAATCTCACAATTCGCCGTAATTATAGAATGACATGTATAGCGACACACGAGATCGGTGAGTGAAAATATTATAGCAGCCCTAAATGTATTGATAGGGCTACAAATGTCGCTCAAAGTGTGAGAATGTGGTGTTTTATATGAACAAAAAAATAATTTCCCGTAACTAACTTTTACTCTCGAGTTACGGTGTTCTTACTGCGCAAGGCACAGTGTATAGATTGCGTCTATCGCTAGAATGCCGACAGTGAAAATAACAATAATAACGTAAAAAAGGCCATGAAAGCGATAGATTTGTCGATCTACCCCCATGGCTGCGTTTTCTATGCATTTATATGTACAGAGCATAAATGTAAAGTCTAAAACTGAAGTTAGCAACACATGAGCCACTGAAGAGAGCAGAATTATTAGATCTCCTAAAATTTAAATTTTAAATAGCTCTTAATACGCGTACGTCTTGGTCACTAGTTTGCTTGCAAACTAGACAAAGTGTAAAGTAAATTAACAGCCATGCAGGGCAGAGCCACAGCATATGACTAGTCTCTAAAGTGTATATCACAACCTCAATTTACAGTCAGATTTTTGAAAGGAAAATATTGCAATTAAGTGAGCTGATTTTTTTTTAGTCATTCATGCATGCTTGTGCTCCTTATTTACTAATATTGACATTTCACAAAAACGACCTGAAGGCTGAGCTGTGTTCTTTCACTCTCAAATCTCACTTTATTCTAAACAGTCCACAAAATCAGTTTATTCATCTAAAATTACTTGAATTCCTGACACTGTCACTAAGAGTAAGAATATCATCCTATTTGACACGCCCACGTACATAGTACTTTACTTTGAAATCGCCACTTTTACTGGTTGGCATTTACTTTGCTATCCTTGACTTTATTTTATATGGTTCAAAAATCAAAAAGTCCAAAAGACTCCAAGTATTGTTTATAATCACAATACAAGTTCATAACACCAAAATGAACATGTTGGACTGAGCTTGGGAATACACACTCATCGGATTTCTCAGTTCTCATTTCTTTTTACAACATTGAGAGGGTTTATGTCACACTTTTAAAACACAAACAGAAAACTGAAAATCGTGGTATCAAATTACCTTGACTGACATCCTAAAAATGCCTTCTTGAGCCTTTATTTCTGGAAAAGATTCGGGTTTATCGACAAGGGCCTTAAGCACGGGAACTACGAACATGAACACCTGTACGTACAGGGTACCGTCACTCCGTCAGCCAATCAAAACACGACATTTCCCATTGGGCTAAAGTTTATTATGTAGATGAATTACGTAACAGGTGCATGCCCCCCCCCCCCCCCTTCCTGCGCGCCCAATCCCGACTCAAACTTGGAGATGATAGTTACTTTGAATTACACCAGTAGAATGTAAGAAGAGAGGTACATGATGAAATGCACGAAATAATTTTGTTGTGAGGTAATGAAAAACTGAGTGTCAAATTTGAAAGAGCATACAATTTTAATGACATAAAAACAACTTGATCAAAATCGTTTCGTAGACGGCTAAAATATCGAGAAATATAACCATTTGTAATTATTGTGGGGTCCCACAATAATTCAATAATTTCGAACCACTCGTTGAAAACAAATGCTTACACTTTTCAAAAATGTACAAAAGATATTTGAACATAATTGTTGATGATCTCTCGATTTACCGTAATCATTATTATAACAAAACATTACATGCACAATTCTTATTAAAAACGGTTGAAACCAACAAGTTTTTAGAGAGCGCCCTCTTGAGCTTTAATGGCTCTTTTTGAATGACAACAGGCTTTTAACTTAGTCGTTTGTAATGTTGTATACCTTTCGAGCATGGTGGAGTTAAAGGGATGCCTGTAAAGTGTCTAACTCCACGAACATTACTTGGAGCTTCCTCGTTTCTCTTCTATCGTGTTGTTTAGCTTATGGTAATAATAAAATAGGGTTAGATTTTTTCAAATGCCCCTTTAGTATGACGATATCTATCATTCTTTGAGCAAAGAACTCGGGAAATCTACCAACAAGCAAAGGTAGTCCCAATTGTTGATAGATGGAAAAGGGGAAATGTAATAATGTTATTCAAGATAATGCATGATTTAACTCCAACTTACTTATCGTCATGAGTTGAATTACGATGTAATCCACACAATTTGAGAAATAGTGATCATAAACTTCAGCTTACAAAGCCTAAGACCGAGTTTTTGAGACGAAGTTTCTTTTATTATAGCTCTAAAGTATTTAATTGTCTCTCTTTTGAAATGCGAACCTTAAAGGGGTAGTACAGTTTTGGTAAGGCTGAACTTTAGTAACCAAACCTGGACAGTAACATTATAAACCACCAGTAGTTATAATTCCACCATGCTAGAAAGGTATACACAATTACAAACGACTAAGTAAAAAGCCCATTATCATTCAAAAAGAGCCATTAAAACACAAGAGGGCGCTCTCTAAAAAGGCATTGGTTTTAACCATTTTTCATACAAAATTATGCATGTGATGTTTTATTGAAATCTTGATTAAATAGAGAGATCATCAACAACTATTTAAAAAACGCTTTTGAAAATTTTTGAAAAAGTGTATGCATTTTTTTGATTTTTTGAAAAATTCATCTAATTATTTGGGCCCCCAACTAATTACAAGATCATATATATTTATTGATATTTCAGCCGTTTCTGGACCGATTTTGACCAAAATAATACAGTTTATTCTGCCATTAAAATTGCATGTTCTCTCAAATTCGACACTCAGTTTTTCATTACCTCACAAAAAAATTGTGATGTGCAGCGCCCTCTCTATATACTAAAACTAAACTACCCCTTTAAACACACTGACTACCTTTGTACGCACCATTAATTCGACCGAACTCGTGGATTGAACATTGTCTTGCCTTTTTTACCCTTTTTACCTTAAATTATATATTCTATTATTTATGTTATAATTATACATACATACTTATTTCTTGTAATACTTTGTTTTAACAAATCATACCCATCCCCTTGGTCCTGTCTTTTTTTCTTTTTTTTTCTTCTTCTGTCTACCTTGATTTTTTTTTTATGTTATCGGTTTTACAGTTTTACTCGTATATTTGTTGACGTTCTTGTTGAATTTCTGCATTTAACTGTTTTATTGTTTGTTTGTTTTGTACATTAATTTGTTAGATATGTATTTGCTGTAACTATACATGTACACATTCATTGCCTTACTTCTTACGTTTACAACGTTTTACATATTATTGTATAAATCACTATATATTTATTGTTATTTTTATGCTTGTGGACCCCTTTGAAAATCAGCTGTGCTGAGAGGAAATAAATAAATCAAATCAAATCAATACAAATAAAAAAGAATCATTCATCTCAAGAGCGTTAATGACCGGTCATAAACATAATAAACGTCATTACGTCATACAGTAATTCGTTGTAAAGGCCGACGCATATTTTCGCTTTTTTTAACCAGGAAAGCAGTGTTCTTTTTCAATGAAACTTTCACACATCCTGATCATTCGGACATATCTTACAATGATTTTGGTACAGGATTGAAGTCTCAAGTGTCATTTTAGGCAATATCTGACACTTTACAGGTGCACATCAGGGGCGTCGATCCTGGGGGGGGGGGGGGGGGGGGGGGGCAGGGGGGCGGTCGCCCCCCCCCCCCCCAATGAAAATATTGGGGGGGCGAACATATCATTTCGCCCCCCCCCCCCCAATAATTCCGAATATGAGAAAGAAAAAAATCGAGTGATATAATGCCAAAGACGGGAAAGACACATTCATCAATAATTAATCTTCAAAATAGCCGTTTTTTAGTTTGAAAAGGACTGTAAATCTCCTTTTTGCCGCGCGCTTCGCGCGCATGTACAGTTTCTCATATTGCAAGTTTAAATTGGGTTGTGGGAACTCACCTTTCGAAATGTGTTGGGCAGTGTAATTTCTCAAAAGCACACCTCAAACAAAGTTTATTAAACCCTCATCTATAGATAGCACACCGTCACAGAAAATAAAATAATCTGAAATATATCTTTCAGTCAAATCGGTCCATATGCGCTGAACGCAAATCCAATTGGAATATCATTTCCCCCCACATTTGAAAGTGGAGGAGATTGTCCCCCTCCCTTTGTCATTATGTATGTTTGGTTCCATACTTCATATTACGAGAAATTTCTGTCTCGGGTGTGCACCAAATCGCACAATTTCACGCCCAAAAATACAAAAGCTCCCTACTGTGGGAGGGGGACACCCCCTCCCACACCCTCTCCCGCTCGGTCGCTTCGCTTCCTCGCAATGTCTCTCCTCCACTTTTGAAAAGTTGTTTACGCCCTTGCTTAGTTTCATGGGAGCCCAATGCCCTAGACTATAACGATGGCTCTATAGTATAGGATCACGTGAATCCATCTGATACAAGGCTCAATATTTTCCTCGCTATATGCCCTTAAAAATACGTTACGAGTATAGGTTCACTATTTTATACAATTTTAACACCCATGATAGGAGTTGCAAATGTCTGAAATCTAAAAGCTTCCGGGGGCTCCGCCCCCTGGACCCCCATTATTGTCCCCAAATGTGGGTGACCCCCAAAGTCAGGTCTTCGAGCCATGAAGACACTTTTGATGAGCGCATATCCGGGCATTCCAATGTGGGGCTTTTTGCTCTCTCTGTGGTCACTCTGGAATTTTTTTTTCAAATTTCGCCCCCCCCCCCCCAATCGCAAAAACGGATCGACGCCCCTGTTATTGAGGAGTAAAGGAGTATTGAAAATATTGAAAATTGTATGCAGTCAGTTTAATATGTCAATCCCACTATCTTTGCATTAACAAACAAAGGCAAAGACCATTGTCCACAATTACATTTAAAAGTAAAACCTGTGTATAGAGACCTTCTAAGAGAAACAAGATAAGTGGCCACTGTAGAAAGGTGACCTCTATGGACTGGTTCTATAGTATGGTTGTTTTCTGTGCTGGGGATCACTTTTGGTGGTCGCTATATCTATAGACATGTTGGCTGCTATAGACAGGTGGCCACTAGGACATGTTTGACTGAAGTCTGTTTATCTCTGTTTCAGGCTGACTTTACCCAGATGTGTGAGAATGCAATGAAGTACAACAGACCAGAGACAATCTACTACAAAGCAGCAAAGAAACTTCTCACCACTGGTCAGAGGGTAATGAGCAAAGTGAGTGGTCATCTTCAATGTAATGGTCATACTGCATGTCATACTATGCAGTATGACCATTATGACACTATATGCACAATGTTATGGTTGTACAGTTTACATAGACAATGCATGTGTTGACATATATATATTGGTCACCAGCCAAGCATTGTCTATACATTGCCTATGACGCAGTACAGAATGGTAATGTATGTATGAGTGGGTGAGGGGTCCCATTGTGTGTAACTCATGTAATTTTGTTTCCACTTGTGACTGGTTTATCTGTCATGATGAAGATGAAAAAATGGACCTTTTCCTTTCAACTTGAAGACCTACCTATGTGACTCAAAATGAACAGTAATTGAAAAATCATATTTCCATTACATGTATTATGCAAGAAATGTAAGCGTAAATCTGAGAGATTTGAATTCTTAGATAATATTCTGATTAACTTAACAAATATTTCAAAATCATTCAAAAACATACACAATTTTAAAGAAATGTATTCACTATCATTAACTATATCTAAGTGTGATGGGGATGTTGATAATGATGATGATGACCATGATGACGATGATCATGGTGGTGATGATGACGACGACAAAGGCAACATATAATAATGTCAAGGGGTGACAATGTTGACACTTTTTCCCCCTTCTGATCTCAGGAGCGTCTCGCAACCATCAAGAGAGCCTTCAGTTATGTGGAAGATGGAGACGAGAAGCCCAAGCCCAGAGGCAAGCCCAAGAAGCTGCTGGTAGACAAGGAGAACACGCCCCTCGGCGACGGACCCGACTACATGGAACTGAGTAACGTCGACCCGATGGATAGCATGATGGCTGACGACAGTTCCTATATAGCAGATACTGACATAACGGGGTAAGTGAAGCAGTACAGAAGTATTAGGTATTATTTTATTCATATAAAGTACAGGAACAACTGTAATGCTGATATTACCGGACAGTGAAAGTTCTTCAATAGCCATCACAGGTGTACACCTAAAAGAGGGTAAGAGTGCCATTTTAATTTTGAAAAGAGATATGGATACAAGTTTTCAGACCCTTTTTTTCCTTCATTTCTTGACCCCAATTATGAGTAAATCAGATTCAGGAGGTTCTAGAGCCAGTTAGATAACAGTCACTCATGTAATATTAAATTACATTAGAATTCTGGACTTGTTTCACCGTTACTTGCTATATTTAAACAAATAAAACATTCTTGCCCGCTAACAGCAATTCAGATGATGATGATCATATGGATGAGGATGATACCAACATGTTTATACAGGAGTTGTAGGAGTCAGCCATAAATACAGCCTAGTGATAATTCCTTGTAAAACATCAACATTCTGAATGATTTTTCTCCTTCTCTTCCTTCACTTCTTTAAATATATTAAACTTTTTGTATCCACTACCAGTAAATCAGATGATGAAGATGACATGGATGAAGACGATGCCAAAGTATTGATTCAGGAGGTTCTTGAGGCAGCTAAGGCAGCCAAGGATCGACTGACAGCCAGGCAACCTAACAGCAAGGTATGTATGTAATCCTAGAGGCGTATAGCCACTCCGTGCAAGCCATGATACATCAACTATAAGCTTTTACCTGAAAAGCAAACACATTTTGATACAATTGCTAACCATTGACATTGGTGACTAATCAGGGCGCACAGGACTTGTTCAAACTGGTTTCGCATATAGCCATATTCCTTATTGACAACAATACGGCAAACATGTGGTGAGCGAATTGATCTAATAGCCATATCCTCTAATTTAGACACAGACAGACATACAGGGTAGATTACATAGATCTATAGATACAAGTTATCTACCTAGGTGTATAAAATATGGGGACCAGGGCGTTGTTTCACAAAGATTCTAAGTTGAACTTAACTCTAAGATGTACCTAACATTTAAGGAGAGCCATAAGTTTCTTTGAAAATTGTTGAAACAGTTCTAAATAATTGATATATCTTTTGCTGGAAGTCTCAAATACTTGTTGTTTTTTGCTTTTTAGGCTTCAAATGGCTTTCCATTATTATTAACTCTAACTTAAGAGTTAAGTTAAACATGGAGTCTTTGTGAAACACTCCCCTGGTAGGAAGGGATCTTCTATACAACTGTAAACCGTTGTTTCCGCATTGCAGCCATAGGATGTAAAAGGTGCTTGTCTTGTGCTTTATTGAATGACCAATTTTAAGGTAGAATGCTCATATTATCAATCATATTAGAAACTTGTATAATTATAAATTGAACATTTTGAATTGCTTAATTTTTGTGAATTTTCCTACAGATTGGATTCCTGAGGAAGGACAAGGCGGGCACCACGACTCTGGCCATCCTGAATCCTGACCGGGACGAGAGTGACCGGAGGGTCAACCTCAGCATGCTGACCAGCCGACTGACCCATGGCACTTCATCATTGCCTGGATTCAAAGAGGATAAGAGAAACAAAGCCTTGCCAGGTAAAAGGCAATTTGTCTGATAATTGAGTATTGATGATGTAAACAAGATAGTTTGTATGTATACATATTCTGAAGTGACAAGAGAGTTGAAGGGTCAACCTTAGAATGCTGTCCAGCTGACTGACCCATTGCACTTAATCATAGCCAGGATTCAAAGAGGATAAGAAACCAAATGAAGCTCTCTTTTATAGTGGATGAATAATTCTACACAATTGAACATATGATGACACACGCAGTACCCCGGGGGTACCGTTGTACCCCGGTATCCCGCGTTGTGTAGCACCATCTTGTGTCCACCCGAAGTACAACCTTACCACAGAGCAATCATGGACGCCGCTGGTGTATTGCATTGTGCATGCAGCGCTTGTATGCACGCTACCCTGGCCGCAAAGAGAGCATTTTGAATGTTCATAAAGCATAACGAAAATCATTTTACACTCTTTGGTACCCCAGTGTACAGCCCTGAAAAATAAATAAATAATTAAACAAAATGGCGGATTTTCATTTGGTACCCCAGGGTACCATTTATGTCATCATATATATTACCTGAAAATATAGCATCACAGATAATGAATGCTCTAACCTACAAAATTGTATGCGTTACTAAATTTTGCCCAAAATAGAATTACACCATACATCAATAAATTATGTTTAATTCGGTATGACATATTATCCAAATTCTTCCTAGCAGTGAGCTATCTCGTGTATGGACCCTTCTGCTCATTCGGTCCCAAGTACGACTCAATATTCACCAACCTGAGTAACAACTAAATATTATTGAATGCCTCAGAAATAAACATCATGCATACATTCCTAAACTTGTTATATTGTGTCCCTCTAAATACTGGCTGAGTTAATCCTGTGAGATATATCACCCAATTTGTTTTTGCAGTGAGCTACCTCGTGTATGGACCCTTCTGCTCCTTCGGTCCCGAGTACGACTCAACATTCGCCAACCTGAGTAAAGAGGAGTCTGACTTGGTGTACAATACATATGGCGATGAGGAAGGGGTCAAATATGCACAAAGGTGATCATAATTGTAATGATAATTAGGCCAAAAAAAAAAATTTGTTTGATTGGCGTAACGGGCAACCAAAAATTAGGGTAGTCGGTCGGGATTTTTATGCCTCCGCCAACGTAGTGGCCGGAGGCATTATGTTTTCGGGTTGTCCGTCCGTCCGTCCGTACGTACGTCCGTCCGTACGTCCGTCCGTCCGTACGTACGTCCCGTTTTCGTTCTCGCGATATCTCAAGAACCGGTTGACTGATCGATTTCAAACTTGGTATGAGTGTACATATTGGGGTGACAATGATCTGATTAGATTTTAGGGGTCATGAGATCAAAGGTCAAGGTCACAGGACTCAATATATATGCAAAAATGCCTCGTTCTCGCGATTTCTCAAGAACCGATTGACGGATCAATTTCAAACTTGGCTTGAGTGTACATATTGGGGTGACAATGATCCGATTAGATTTTGGGGTTCATGAGGTCAAAGGTCAAGGTCACAGGACTCAATATATGTGCAAAAATGCTTTTTTCTCATATCTCAAGAACCGGTTAACAGATCAATTTCAAACTTGGTATGAGTGTACATATTGGGGTGGCAATGATCTGCTTAGATTTTGGGTTCATGAGGTCAAAGGTCAAGGTCACAGTACTCGATATATACTGTGCAAAAATGTCTCGTTCTCGCGATATCTCAAGAACCGGTTGACGGATCAATTTCAAACTTAGTATGAGTGTACACATTGGGGTGGCAATGATCAGATTATATTTTTGGGGGGTCATGAGGTCAAGGTCGCAGGGCTCAATATATATGCAAAAATGGCTTGTAATGGCAAAATTTCAAGAACTGAATGTCAGATTTCAATCTAAATTGGTACCTGAATGTTTCTTTGGGAGCCAATATAGCCATCAAAGTTTGGGGTCATATGGTCAAGGTCACGGGTCGAAATATATGAAAAATAAACAAAAAATTAATTTTGTGTACATTAATTTGGGCTTGATATTGAAATCGCGTGATAGCGGAGGCTTAATTTTCGACTGCGCGCAGTCGAAGATCCATCTAGTTTTTTTTTTTTTTTTACTTTTTTTTAATATGCAGATATGCATGCTGGCCCTGGCTGGCGGCATAAACATTGTACATGCATGCGCTGCATAGGTACCGCGGGGTATTCGGTACCGCGTATACGTACGGTACATTGCATGTACTGTATACAGTATATTCGCGCCTTCATCGCCTCGCGGGGAAAAAGCGATATCGCAACACTTCCGGGTTTTTAGTGCAGCAAATATATCGATCGCAAATGTAGCGCGATACTCAGGCGATAGCAATTTTTTCGCTTCGATATACACAACGATACATAACGATATTGATCGCAATCGGCAAAAACATCTAGGGTCGGCGGTATTTTTAGGGACGGGCGGGTTACGCCAATCCAACAATTTATTTTTTATGGCCTTATAGTAATGGTATTTTTTTTCTTCATAATGGCCACACATCTGCTCAAAGAGGACACTTTTGTTGCACAAGGACATGTTGAATTATTTCTAAACATCATGCACACATCAGGGCACAATTTAAAGTATTTCCAATATTTGTGAGTGAATTTGCATTTTATGCATGCCTTGGAAGAACATATCCCCATTTGATTATGGATTTAATACAGGCAATCTACTTTCAAAATGCACACTGTATATCAAAATATAATTGCAGGATTTTTTCATTCCATGACGAGGCGCATGTGTTTGAACGGTGAAATGAATATTTATATTTTATGGTTTTGATATACAGAAAAGTCAGCAATTTGTAAGTTTTAATTACTTTTCCTCCCTTTCACCTAATCCTGCTCAGTATTCAAGAGTATGTGAAGGACAGTGGGGATCATGTCTCCAAGATGGTGGACACTCTACTGGACTCGCTGACCAATGGTGAACACAGCCGCACCAAGGAACAGATCAGACAGGTAACTTTTGCATTCACATATGATTTAAAAGATATGGAATCAGCAGTTTTGATCTTAATTATTTAAAATTTGTAGGTCAGGCTATTTGAAAATTGTAGGTCAGGTTATTTAAAAAATTGTAGATCAAGTTTTTTATTTTGATGCTGGACTTCACAGACCAATGGTGAATACAGCTGGACCAAGGAAAAGATCAGACAGGTATTCAGATATGATTTGATTGATTTGATTGATTTATTCCATACTTTTTCAAAACAATGGCATTGTATGCAGATTACACAGATATGATTTTAAAAATTTGAAATAAGTATTTTGTATCCTAGTTTAAGGTCAAATTATTTGTAAGTTGTAGCTCAAGTTACATTTTACTATGGTGGACACTACTTCACCTTAGACGTCAACATTTCTTGTAATAGTCGTCACATCCTGTGAGTAAATTTTCTTGTAATAGTCATCACATATAATGAGTGAAATTGTTGTAATTCTTCTCTTTCCAAATGTCTTCTTCTTTTTTTTTTTGGGGGGGGGGGGGGGGTCCATCTGGGTTGCTTTATTCTGTTTTTCTATGTTGGCAGCTCTGACTTTCAGATAGGAATAGGCATTCATATTCACAGCCAAACAAAACATGGTCTTGGGTATTTATTATTAGTTTGCCTTTGTTCACTTCATGCTACATCAAATTGTCAACAGTTTTGGCTGGAAGAAATAGATAAATTGAAATTGCGTTTATTTTTTTTTTCTTCTTTACTTTTTCAGAATCATGAGGTGAGGGAGAAACAGAAAGAACTTGGTTTGACAGGACCTGACCAGGTAGGTTTATAATTCTTTATGTTATCATTTGTGTTTGTTAACCCCTTGACTACAGGAACCGGGTGGGTTATGTACAAAGTCTATGGAAAGTTCTGAATCTCAAAGGGAATGGGTCAATCTAAGGTATTACTACTGTGTTTGTTATATGCACTGTATTCATGTCATTAAATAATTGTTTGTATTTCAATGAATATAGTTATTTTGGAATTGTGTATTGAATACAATCCATGGACATAGCTATGACTTAACAAAAAAAAAATGTTTGTTTGTATCAACAATTTTATTACACATATAATAATGACACTATAATTTAAGTACACATAATACTCTAGTAAAAACTCATTTTTGTCATTACATTATTAGAATTATGAGATGTTTGTTTCATACAATTATTTTCAGAGTCAATTTATTTATACATTTCTTAAAAACAACATCAATGATATTATATGATTGTCATAAATACCATACCTAATGCAATGCTAGAAATTATTTGTTTGCCGTGTGTCGGGCAATTAAAAACAATTTTTTTTCAAATGCTAGTGACCTGAATCTTGTGGCCCTAAACAAAGAAATACATAACAAATGCTGTTATATTTTGTTACCCATTCAGGCCAGTGGAATTTAGGATCAATGAAATTTGGTGGCCCAAAGCTAATTTTTAGTGGCCCCAGGTCAGTGGGTCTGTGCTGTTTTCGAACATAGCCTAATGAATAAGATATCCATGATTCCTTGTCTTTTTTACTTGCCACAGGTCTCAGATAGCAATTCAGCCCAAGGCCCAGCTCAGGATGTCAAGATTGATTACGACGGACTCAAATCACTCGCAGACGAGGGCATAGATATGTCATTCTTGCCAGAATTAGGTATGTGCAGTTAACACAGTTTATCAAGCATTCATCCCTTTTTGCACATTTCAACACAGTTATTAGATAAAACTAACCCAAAATCGTGAAAAGAATAAGATAAGTAGAAATATATAAGTTAGCTAACATACTCAAACTTTATGCATATATGCTGGTAATGAAGGTTGTACCTGACAACTTGAACGCTTACCCAATGTGTACCTGTATAGCAACAACTAATGTATGTTTCTAATAAAGTTGCGACAATTATTAATTTGAGACTTTCTGTTCAACACGCTACTGTTTTTCTTCCCACATCCAGAGAAAGAGGGATCGTCTGCAGAGCAAGATGGAACAGGGGGTAGACTAAAAGTTCGGTAAAGCAGCCTCTCTGATCTGCGACCGGATGATAATGATTGAGATAATTATTATTGTTATTATGAACCAGTCTGTTCATTACATGTTACTGTTCTTTTTCCCCTTTTCAGAGAAAGAAATGTCGACGAGGGATCGTCTGCAGAGTGAGATGCAACAGGAGGTAGACCAGAAGCTCGGCAAAGCGGCCGCTCTGATCCACGACCTGGAGAAATCTCAGAATGAGCGGCTGAGTCGCAAACCCCCGCCCCACCTGCAGTACGTCTCTGGCCCATCAGAGCAGGAGTATGCCATTGCTGAGAAGCTGACCCAACAGCTGAAGGAGCTGGCTGCAAAGGTGGGTTTACTGATCATTCCATTAATTTTTTGTTCATCCTCATTCATCTATTTTTTCATTCATTCATTCATTCATTCATTCATTCATTCATTCATTCATTCATTCATTCATTCATTCATTCATTCATTCATTCATTCATTCATTCATTCATTCATTCATTCATTCATTTATTCAATCATTCATACATACATCCTTCCATCCATTCATCCATTCATCCATTAAGTTCTCATGTCTTATAAACAATTTTAATCTGTGAATTTGGACCTGCTGTCAAGGAGGCGATAGGAGTAAATCTGGAGCCTCTCCCGACCCTCCCTCCACTCCCAGAAGCCATCTCCCAGACTGGCCCTAGCGAGGACATCCTGACTTTGAAACTAAATCAGTTATAGTGTTCAGTTATTAAACTGAAATTCTTGTTTCCAGTCGATGCCTGGTAGCGTGGCACCCACGGAAGCGGTCAGGAAGGTCATTAGAGTCACCTTGGAGCCTTTCCCTGACCCTCCCTCATTCCCATCTGCTCCCTCAGTGGCCACCTTGCAGACTGGCCGCTGCAAGGATTTCATCTCTTTGAAACTTGCAAGTTTATTATACTAAAATTCTTGTTCAACTTCTTTCCTTGCAGTCCTTGCCTGGCAGCATTGCACCTACGGAAGCGGTCAGGAAGGCCATGGGGGTCACGCTGGAGCCCCTCCCCGACCCTCCCTCACTCCCATCGGTAGCGACCTCCCAGACTGGCCCCAGTGAGACCACAGAGGGCAGCAGCATGGTCCCCGACGACAGCAGCAGCGTGCTGCCTGACGACATCGCCAAGGAGCTTGAAGGGGTGGACGATGAGGGAACGGGGGGTGACGGCCTGGATGGCAAGGGGGTCGATGAGGACGATGATGCTGATGTTGGGGATGAGCTGCTGGAGTTCCTAGGGGATAAGGGGGTGCCCATGGTCACTGCTTAGAAATTAACTGTTTTTTATATATTCCTAGTTGGGCAAGGAATATTAATATAAATTATCAAATTTTGCTGGCCCTGAATCAGAATTGTGTGGCCCCAAACAAAGAAAAACATTAGAACAAATTTGACATCCCAAAGTTGTAGTGGCCTGAAGCTCTTTTTTGGTGGCCCCGGGCCGTGGCTCAACCATACATGTACCATACTAGCTTGTATGGGATGTTGCCATTGTTCATACTCAGGGCTCAACACTAGCACTTGCCTTTTTCACTTGTCCGAACGGGCCAGTACAGAGTGTTGAGGCTTGATATTTTATGGAATGTTGCCATTGTACTAACTCGCTAGATGTGAAGATACTGATTGAGTTAACTGAGCCAACTAGTGCGATGCAGTATCTTATATTCAAATTTGTCATGTAGACAAAAATATTTTAAGATCAATGTCAATGGTGCGTACTCTGCACTAACTTGATTGATTTTGCCATCATACAATCTTTTTCATGAGTAAATTTCATCAATAGGATATTCTTTATTTCTTGTCTTGTGCCTTCAAATTGTTTTCAATGTTTTATTAAGGTGATGATGTTTGATTTACCCAACATGATAAAAATGGGAATTCACTTGAGACCCCCAAAAAATGTTATTGGAAATAGATGTTGTTGCTTCTCTTAATGTAATATGAAGAAAGTATCATTATTTTTGCTAACAAAATGTACATATATTTAAGCTATTTGTCTCTATGTGTCAGTCTTTTTGATAAAATGTGTCTACTGTATCATTTATATGTTGTCTCAACTGATGCTAGTGCGTTGATTCATGTTGGTCATTGTTCATTATCTACCAGGATGATGTTACATCTTGTATGTTACTCATGAGCTTAATGTGTTTGCAATAAAATCCATTCCAGTTCAAATGCATTCTTAAGCAGCAACTTCGTTCTTGTATACATGTATATCTGGGCCAATATTCATGAAGCCCGCTAGCTCAGTTGTATGCTATTTTGTATGACGTGGCTAAGAATTACACAAATAGTCTTTAGGGTTAACTTGTTTGGGACTAGGAAAACCGTTTGTTGTTCATTGAAACACCCAATTAGTGTGGAACTAAGCTAGCAGGGTATTATGAATGCGAGTCCAGTTAATAGCTGTCTTTGTTTGTTTGTGTGTTTGTTTTGGTTTGTATGTGTGTGTGCGTATGTGTGTGTGTGCATGTGTGAGTGTGTGTCTGCATGTACGTGTAGAAATGTTCATGTATGTAAAACAAAAATTAAAATGTTCATGTATGTAAAAAAAAAAAAAAAAAAATGTGTGTTAAAGTTTGTCATGTATGTGTGCTAATGTTTATCATGTATGTGTGTTTGTGAAGAGTGAAGACCACTGATCATTCTGGCTAGTTTACATAATTGACTGGGATGTTCCACTTCATTAGGAAGAACAAATATTAAATAAACAGATGTGGCCACCATCCATTGTGCTTGCAAGAGCTTATTTTCTGGGTCACTGAGCACTGCTGCACGTCTACCATGAGTTAATTAGCATTTGTGATAAATCCCATGCAAGATTTATGATCAAAGCAGTGGTGTAACTATGGGGGGGGGGGGGGGAGCAGGTTTTTCCCCAATAATTTGACAAAAACAATACCAAAAAACATCGGGCAGGAAGCTGTAAACATTAAACACAAAGAACTACATATGCTCCCCTCCCATGAAAAAGTCACAAAATAAAAAGTCAGTCCAACTACGCTATGCCACTAATCAGATGCATAAATAAATTGCGTTATATTGATACTGGTCATTTATTCTAGTAAATGAGAATGCTGTAAGAAATTAAAAAAAAAAAAAAATTATACTTTACATGTTAGCTGTCCACACACAGGTTCAGTCAAAATAGGGAATCAAATGATACTTGTTGGTGAATTTGTCATCCAATGTTATTAAAAAGGATGATATAAAAATGATAAACGTATAACAGTTGTCCTACAGACCACCCCGACTCCTTGTAATTTCCACATACCTAACCTTGCCCTCCCAAACACTCGTGCAAATACGATCAGCACACAGAACCATACACAGGGGCACATACGTCATAAGGGGGAGGGGGGACACTCTTTGTATTTCTTTATTTTGAAAAGGATTTTCCCTTTATGTCTTTATTACATTTTGCCCCCGCGCCCCCAGTCGTTAAACCCCTGACTGACACTGCATGTTTCTCATAACTGTGTCATAATGGTTTCTCGTATCCAAGGCCTGAATATAGGGCGGCACAACCCCCCCCCCCCCCCCCCCCCAAACACACACACACACACACGCGCATACTGGTTTTCGCCTTCGAACGTGGACATCCATTTCAAACCATTCTCGTACTATGCAAACGTGGACACGTGTGTATGTATTTTACTGCACAACCGAGGACTATTGTGTATTAACCGAGGACTATTGTGTGTGTGTATGTTTTCAACCGCACAACCGTGGACGTAGAGGGTGCACGTTAAATTTTCCGGTTTTTTGATGCGCGCGCATATGCATGGAAATCGCATTAGCAATCGTTAGCACTATCGTTTAAAAACGTGGACGTCCGCGATTCCTGGGTGTCCTCTATTTGAAGGTGTGTATTCTGGTGAAGGTCCACGATCGAAGGCATTTACAAACGCACACACACACACACACACACACACACACACACACACACACACACACACACACACACACACAGGCAAATGATTTGTTTGTGCTGTATTTCGTGGACAAGTAAAACAGAAAAAGAAAAACAAGGGATACAGAAAATAATTTTAAAGAGTATGCCCACCAACAAACGGTGTGCCCCCTGACTACTAATTAGACTGACATACAAATCTAACAAAGTAATTTCAAGATTTTAACGTTTATTATTTATGATATAATACAAAGAAATCAGAATTCAAAATCATCATAATGCGGTCATTAAAACAACTCTAATGGACACATAGCCCCGGCACGTAACTGTTATTAATCAACATGTCGCCAATAAATGAGAAAAAATTACTACAAAAATATTGTAGAAAATCGCCAATAGGGCTTGTCATAATATCAATAAACATTAATTTCTTATTAATTCTAAATATTTGAAGAGGCTACAAATCGTGCAAATTATATAACTATGCTATATATATCGTTAAGAAATCGGATGCATCCGTTTGCAAACTAAGAACTAATTAATAACCATTAAAAACGAATACATTCATTACGAAACACGATTCCGTGACGATTTTTTCATGAACGTTTATTACAAAACAACATTAGAGTTAAAAGTATAAGGTGCCAAGTTATGATCCAAACAAAAAGATAACGAGCAATTTATAACATATCATAATTCAGTACTCTGTCATACAAGGTTTATAAAAGCAACATGGCATTTAAGGTATTAAGTGTCAAGTTATGGTCCAATTGATTTAGATCGTTGCCCTACAAACAAATAAAATGTGAGATACTAATTCATAATAGTGATTAGCATTGATAAATTAATACACAATAATTCATATTGCTCTCTAAGCCCTTTCGGTTTATATCCACCAAAATAAAACGTCCACGTTGTTAGCTAAACTTATTTAAATTAAAAACAATAACTGTACAAACTAATCATTGACATGATATAAATGCAAAATATACAACTACTCGATCGTGCTTTTGCAAAGTATCTGTCTGACTAGACAGAAATAACCGTCTCTTCATGGGATTTATTATATATATATCGGATTTTTTGCACTAATGGGGTAGTGTACAAAATCCGATATATAATAAATCCCATGAAGAGACGGTTATTTCTGTCTACTGTCTGACCTGTCAAGTATATAGTACTGCGCGGCACATGAGCTTCGTTATAACCCTCTGGGTGTCAAATTAGATTAAAAGAATCCACCTGAACAAGTTCTTTAGTCAAGTGAAACTGAATGGCTTGATCATCCACTCGATAGTTAATTAATCAGCCATATAATGAAGAAGCTTATTGGTAAAAAAAGAAAAAAAGTGCATATAATCATTCCACTCTTTACGTGCTGTGCATGAAGGGGTAGATGAACATATTTGATTATTATTGTTAAAATAGTTATTACGATTTGACCATGAATTAGAGGGTTAATAAATAATAATGATGATTAAACATGTAATTATGACATAATAATACACTTGTAGTGACTACGTTTTTATAGTTTTCGTACGATCAAGCCGATCAGCGATCAGTAAACAATCACGAAGTATTTGTCCAGAGGCGACCGGCAACGGTCGGTCCGAGTTCAAATTATGTGCACAATTATGTTTAAATACGTTATGTTTTCACAATCGCATGCATATTCTCATAATGTATGTATGACTCTATGATAATTTGACAATGTCGTCACGTATTTTCAGCACTTCTCAAGTTGTCTTCATAAAATTGTGAATGTATAGGGCCCCTAGACGAAAGAGGCCGTAGGCAGTGGTAAGTGTAGCCATTGCGCCCGACTAATATTTTCACAATCCTTATAATATTCTAAAATGTATGATCCTGCTTGGTCGTGTTTTCAGCACTTCTAACACTTTATTTATACATTTAAAAAGTTGGTGTTGGCATGCATGGTGCTTTAACGAAAGGGGCAAGGGGGCGGTGGTGTAGCGAGTGTAGGCTACCCCTCCCCCCTCTGTTTTATATTCATTCCCCAATTCCCTCAAAATTATGTCAACCCGACAACAATGCACAGTAAATAAGATATAAGATGCATATCATTTATACAAACAAACAAACGTACACAAAAACAAGCAACAAACATAATATAAGTTATTAAATTCAAAACTATCTATTAATTAAAGTGACCATACGCATATATTATTATCATTGATATGTAAATTGTACATGCAAGTTATTTAGATTATCTACTGCCAGTCCCGTAGTTCGCACCGCCCGCTTTCCTGACCTCGGCAGTCACCACATCGAGCACCAAATCGTCCTTGTCGTCGGTGAACTTTTCGATAGCGAAGTCCTGGTATGCAAAAAGAGGTAGCAATGAGACAAATAAGATATGACATGGAATGAAGCGTGATATCTGTGACGATAATGAAATTGGTAAATAATTGTGTCCTTAGTGACAACCGAATTAAGGGGAGACCAGGATAAAGGATGACCACGAAATAGGGAGTAGACAAATTGATACAGAACATGATAGATAGATAGATATATAAATAGATAGACAGATAGATAGATAGATAGATAGATAGATAGATAGATAGATAGATAGATAGATAGATAGATAGATAGATAGATAGATTAGATAGATAGATAGATAGATAGATAGATAGATAGATAGATAGATAGAAAGATAGATAGATAGATATAGATTTATCTGTGCAGTATCACGCGATTAACACATATGTAATCGTATGCACAAGCCGCCCCCTCTTGGACCCCCTCCCCCCCCCCCCCCCCCCCCCCCCCACACCCCCCCCCCACCCCCCTCCTCCTCCCTTTCTGGATTAACACTTCATACGCCTTTGGGCTCCTCTGACATTGGGCGTACGGGCACACTTTTTAGGGGACTAAGTTCTTTTGTCCGAATGTTTTCTTCCCGTTTTCAGCTGACACGCAAATAGAAAAAGTATCTTTACCCATTTTGTATGTCCGTAAATGAGAATATGAGTTTTTTTTGCCCGAATGACAATGATTTTGCCCAAATATGCCCGATATCGGAAACTGCAGCTCCCCGCCCCC
>JBAMJV010002890.1:0-67500 GCA_037951105.1 Echinarachnius parma | reverse complement strand
TGATAAGGCTGAGCTTGAGTAACAAAACCTGCACTACAATCTAATAGTATAACTCCACCATGCTCGAAAGGTATAGCAAATTACAAACGAATAGTAAAAAGCCTGTTATCATAAAAAAGAGCCATTAAATCACAAGAGGGCGCTCTCTAAAAAAAAACATTGGTTTCAACCATTTTTCATAAAAATTAGGCATGTGATGTTTTGTTGAAATCATGATTAAATAGAGAGATCATCAACAACTATATAAAAACCTCTTTTGAAAATTTTTGAAAAAGTATAAGCATTTTTAATTTTTTGAAATAAATCATCGAATAAATCTGGGGCCCATATTTATTAAGATCGGATATATTTATTAATATTTCAGCCATTTCTGAACCCATTATGATCAAATAAAGTTGATTCTGCCCATACAACAAAATTATTTTGTGCAGCGCCCTCTATACCAAAACTGAACTACCCCTTTAATATAATATGCGTCTCGTTGTGTACATGACTCATGTACTGGGTATGTTTATTACTCAGTGACTATTATTGTCTCGAGTCATCACGGGTCTTTAATATATTTATTTCGAGTGGGTGTATCCACAAATTCTCTTTCTAGCCGGACAAAAGCAAAATAGTATACTGATATGAGGCAGGGGAATTCTTAAAATCATAATGATAGAAACATAGATTTTACATTGATGTGTGTATATATTTATATATAGTGTTGGAGTTCCTATATAATCAAGATGAGATAAAGCGACATATTCGACTCGATTTAGTTTAGTATTAATACATGAAATATATTCCGACAAGTTTTCAGTCGAATAAATACGGTATAAGAATATATAAAGTTTCTTAAATAAACCGAACACAAAAAGTAACTACCCCTCTAAACAAATGCTTATAATTTCTTAACTGATAATTGTCTCCAGCTGTAATTTTACAACATTATTTCTACAGTTGTTATAAACATTGTGTGTGAAAATCAGAGATATCCATCAGTTCATGGCTGAATGAGCACAGATTAAAGACAAAATGACCCACTTTCAAAAGTCACACGAACTTGCGCATGCCTGTACATTGTTTTGAAACAGCACTTGTGGGTGAATGCATACATTTTATGGTTCAGTATGAAACAATGCTCATTGAAATTCTATCCATTTTGATTTTGTTATGACTCATGCATGTGGTTAAATGCTTTAATTGCAATTGGAAAACAGTGCAATTAGAAATTTCTCAGTACTCAATAAACTGCAATAATAATACAACTTTTGCGAATTTTGAAATATGACTATTTTCTGTGCTTACTCAAGCATGGATTAATGGTTACCTCTCATTTTTACATGTTTTTCCTAACTACCATATTAATATTTTGGCGAAACAAAATCTTGAAACGATTCTTGGTTATGAACTTATGATCCGACATTGTTTAGGGGGTAGTTACTTTTTTGTGTTCGGTTTACATGAAACAAGAAATCAAAGTGATATTAGCTTCGATGCGGAATGAAATGCATATCAAGCGGCGGGCTGCGCTATTGATTATGGAACAGTCTTCATGATTTTATTTTACATTTTTTTATAGCTCATACTATAATAATACGCCTTCAAATGTTGATAAATAATACGTATATAGTTCAAACAAATGTTTAAAAGGATATGCATAATATACCTGAAAGACCATTTTATTTCAATGTATGAGCTCATTTTAATTAATTCTTGTTACTGCATCTTAATTCATTGTACGAGTATAATGATAATCAACATTCAGTGTGCATATAGTCATGATATGTTTTAACATGTCCTACAGGAATATAACCAGCATAGCCCCGATAGGTAAATACCTTGGGCCGAATTATAACTGTCATTTCATAAAGATTGAAGATCAAAATCCAGAAACGACCCCGCCGAAAGTTCTTATTCCATTTTTGTCCGCTTTTTATACTAAATTGGATTAATTAATTAGTAGGTTGCCCTTTGTTATGAACTTTGTCAAATTCAAGAATAATATAACATAATAGAACTATGTTTTCTCACGGTGTCTTCTTAACCTTTTGTTTTCAAGTATAATGTACATGTTTATTTAATATCCAAATTTTTGTCGACCTCCCGCCTCCTTCGTGGGTTTTAACAAATGGAAGGATTCATTAATACAATATTTTAAAGAACGCAAAATAAATTTAATTCAGCGCAAATACATTTATTTTGACCAATCTTGTGTCATGTCAATGAATAATATTATACAGTAAATTTATCGTAACAATTCCCCAAGTATATTTTGGTCATGCTTCAGCTTATTCATAAAGTTCTACATTTATAATATATTATATTGTATTGTATATGTTGTATGTTGTGTATATTATATTGTGTGTATAATAGAAATAGTCCATGGAGCTTGTGGTTATACATAATTATAACCTACAGTTGAACTTTGAATTAATGAACGAGTGAAAAGCATCGCTTGGTATTCAGGTGTCAAAATAAATACAGAAAATCGATGTACAATTGGCAGCTATGAATGTTTTTAAAAAATAACATAGTTTCTCTTGTAAGTTGGCATACTCATTCAATATTTCATTTTTAAGCAAGACTATATAACTGAATGTATCTATATAGAAAGTTACACTCAACACACAAAAACACAAACGCACAGACGCACAAACACACAAACATTCAAACAAACAAACAACGGCAATGGGTATATGGCACCCACACAAAAATACCAAATGTATGTTCAGCTTTTAATAAGAAGCCACCTAAACAAAATAGAAACAATTAAAGTTCGTATAAACGGCAAAAATACTAGTGATAATGGGATATAAACGATATTATTACTTTATAGATTAGCCCTATAAAGGCAACCTGTATAAAGGCTATGCGCAGATATCACACATCATTTTAAGAAAATAAATACAAAACCAACGACAACTTACCACGTATCTTCACTGGCATCACTCCTTATCCTCTGGTATGCTTCTTCGACTTCATCTTTGTTTGCGAAGACCATGATGTCGATTCAGTATCTAGGAATATAGAAAGCAGCTTAAATTGTTGGATATCAGAGGAAATTAACGCTGTCTGCTCAAGTAGTAATCCTTCCGCGTTTTTGAGTGATAGCGAAATATAATATGTCAAGTCTATTTCTTTATAATGCGACTTTGTACAATTTCACAGCGGTATATCAACTTGAGTTGTCCCCTTGCGATAAAACTGCTATTTTTTAAAGAAAAGTTGATTATACTTTCTTGAAAATTATTTAACACTGATTAAATTTCTTCAAGATTGGGTATACGTCAAGTAACGTAAAGTATAGCTGTGAGTAATATTATGTCCAGGTTGACCGTACTGTACTAAAATGTATAGAATATATATACACAGTGCACATGAATAAGACTTGCACACAATAATATAAATAAGGTACCGCTGCCGGTGGGCGTTAACTTTGTAGGATGGTCGCCTGTCTATAGTTGATGTAATGTGCCGGTTGGTTGGAGCGTGTCATAATATTGGTGGGCGCATACACGCGGAAGTAATTTGTACACACCGCTGATCGTGATAACGGGTATTTGGTTGCGGAAGGGTTGTACGAACAGCGAGAGAGGTTATCTATTATATCCTACCTTTAGATTAATGAACTTTGGAAACTGATAGGCCCCCTAGCCTACCTATATTAGGCCTATACATAATACACATAGGGTTATAACATAAAATATGTTAAAAAATTAATTGATCATTTTGGAGTCAAAAACATTTTGCGTAATTAGCTAGGTTGCACTTACAATTAAATGAGAGGGTATGAATAATAATGGAAGTAAGGTATATATAAACATTGGTCCAACAGATTCGAGGGACACGCTTTGTGTATTAATTTCTCCATTTGGTTTAGATTTTTTGTTAACCCGTTTTTTACGGTGTATACTCCCTGTATACTATATACGACGCTGACAGTGGTGGTACCATGCAGGGGTTGAAAATGAGTGGGGGTAGCTTAAAGGGATAGTACAGTTTTGGTCAAACTGAATTTTAGTTACCAAAACCTGCACCATAACATTACAAACCAATAGTTATAACTCCATCGAGCCGAAAGGTATAACAAATTACAAACGACTAAGTAAAAAGCCTGTTATCATTCAAAAAGAGCTGTCAAAACCCAGAGGGCGCTCTCTAAAAACGCATTGACTGAAAATGAGTGGTGGTAACTTAAAGGTATAGTACAGTTTTGGTCAAAATGAATTTTAGTAACCAAAACCTGCACCATAACATAAACATTACAAACCAATAGTTATAACTCCATCGTGCACAAAAGCCGGTATAACAAATTACAAACGACTAAGTAAAAAGCCTGTTAGCATTAAAAAAGAGCTGTTAAAACCCAAGAGGGCGGTCTCTAAAAACGCATTGAGATATGACCATCCAAATAAATAGATTTCAATAGGAAATAAGTGTTATTTTGCTCTGGTAACGTGAACCAGAGCAAAATAACACTGATTTCCTATTGAAATTAAATTCATTCGGATGGGCATATCTCAGCCAATACTTAAAGGGGTAGTTTAGTTTTGGTAAGGCTGAACTTGAGTACCCCAAACCGGGACAGTAACATTATAAACTAATAGTTATTACTCCACCATGCTCGAAAGGTATACAAAATTACAAACGACTATGTAAAACACCCGTTATCATTCAAAAAGAGCCATTAAAACACAAGAGGGCGCTCTCTAAACAGGCATTGGTTTAAACCATTTTTCATACAAAATTATGCATGTGATCTTTTATTGAAATAATGATTAGGTAGATAGATCATCAACAACTATTTAAAAAACGCTTTTGAAAATTTTTGAAAAAGTGTAAGCATTTTTTTTATTTTTTGAAAAAATCATCTAATTATTTGGGCCCCAAATAATTATAAGATCAGATATATTTATTGATATCTCAGCCGTTTCTGAACCGATTTTGACCAAATAAAGTTTATTCTGCCATTAAAATTGCATGTTCTTTCAAATTCGACACTCAGTTTTTCATTACCTCACAAAAAAATTGTGATGTGCAGCGCCCTCTCTACCAAAACTAAACTAACCCTTTAACATAGTATCGATTGATTTTCAACATTTGGACGTTATTTTTGATGCTCTTTCGGAAAATGAAGTTCAAATTTGGAAATTATAAAAATAGGGTTTTGATGACGTCACACTTCACCACTCTGTGTGCATGAGGGTTATAATCATCGTAGGGCAATCGTTCAGGGAGTAATAATTGGCGCTATTTATAGTAATGATATCAGGGAGGTGGTACTTCCCTGGTAATATGATTGTCCGGGAGGCATATCATCCAGAGAATACAGTGTCTGCGGAGGTCTGAACTTGTCATAATATAATTATTTATAAGGGAAACCGTCTGGGGCTATTGTCGTGTTTTGAAGAGAGACAAAAGTATAGTGGAATATATGCTACAATCGAAATGCTTGACATGTCTCAAGTGCTTGAAACTGTATCAAAAGATGTTTGCGTACATGTTTACTCAAGCCGGTGTAATGACAGCTTAAGATAAGAGACGATGTGATATTGCTCATAGGAATGTCCCAAGGTAGTTTATAAGAGGTCAATCGTCCGAAATGCTCGTTAATGCATTGACCCAAGAAGTAAGATGCATGAAGAAGATTGGATTTATTGTCCTTTTCCAGTGTATGTTCGGAAATATAACATCCGTTTATTGTATTCCAATTGGATCTATTCCAGCTGCATGTTTCTGAGCCGTTTTTGATTAAACACATTTTATTTTGTCTTTGAAATCATGTGCTTTAAAAAAAAGTATTACACTTAGTATCCATTACCTCACACAGAAATTAATTCTTAAAGCACCCTCTAAACCAAAACTACACCATCCCTTTAAGATAAGAGACGGAATGATATTGCTCATGGAAATGTTCTAATTAAGCTGGTTAAGAGGTCAATCGTCTGAAATGCTCGTTACAAGTATTGACCCACGAAAGATGCGTGAAGAGGATTTTATAATGTGTTGTCCTTTTCAAGTACATGCACATGTTCTGAAATGTAACAGCAGTTGGCGCCCTTCAACAAATATCAATATACCACAAAGTGCAATTAGTGCAAATCGTAAAGTTGGGAGATTCTATGGCACTTTAATTACATGTATCAAGATTTTAATGTTGAAGTGTGCCGAGCAAAGAGATCAACATTTGATACTACTACTACTACATATACCATATTTAGTTGGGCAGTAATAGCTGGTAGAGATGAAAGAAACATGATGATTTAGGCGAGCTCAGTGGCAAAGCTTGGTCGGACTGATTTTTTGTTTTTGGGGGGTGGGGCAAATTATTTTGAGGGAAGTATACTCAATTCTCAAGCATCTATTTGTCAGTGCATGCAAGATATTCAGTTACTTGAATTATCTTGTATAATTTAGCTTGAGTTGAACAACAGCAGTGACATAGATATATACGGGGAAGTGGAACACGGAAGAATAAAATAACAATGGTAGCCACAGGGAAAAACATAACGAACATATTTCTAAAAAAGGGGTAAAATAAAGAAATACATTAAAAGCATGCCCCCACCAGCACTTAGTAGAGGTCCAAACACAGTTGGATCCTTTATATTGGCTAAGTGTGATAGAACAACAACAACAATTTAACATGTCCATTGAATTCATAATTACACAACCAAAATCAAGATGTTAGAAATTACATTCAGTAGGACTATTGTTCACAGGACAGTCTGATAAAGTTTGCAGAAACTAGAAAACTAAATCCTTACTAGACAGTAATTTTGAACATTTTTATTTTGATTGTGTAAAAAGGAAGTCTAAATGTACAACAATAATCATTTATTATTAAAAATGATACATGTATATAAATAAACAAAGCAACCTCAAATGTACAGTATATTCATAATCATGTTTAATCAATCATATCATATCATCATTCTGAAATAAAAGACATTTTTACATACATATTTATAAAGTAAGACATGAAAAAATTGTGACTACTTTGTACCACCTTTCCTATAAACAATACCTTAACTTAACCCATTCAAAACTGGTCCCCGAAATTCTCCGGCTATGGTCTAAGGAGAATCTATGCTGCGACAAAGTTAAACACATGTAGTCTTGAACGGGTTGAAACCTTCCCTTCACTAAGAAAGTTCCTGTATTTTTATCATTTTGATCATGTGCTTCCAATAAACAAAATATCTAAATTCACTAAAGGAACTGTGTCGTGGAATTTAGAGGGCGCTATACAAATTAATGGCATGGGCAACACCATGGCCCCGTTGCAGAAAGAGATACAATTAATTGTAACTTACAATTGATTGTAAGCCAGAAAATTTGCGTGTTTCAACCAATCAGATTTGCGCATTCAGAACACCTAATCCGACTTACAATAAATTGTAACTTACAATCAATTGTATCTCTTTCTGCAACGAGCCCCATGTCTTTGAAACCATGCAGGTTTGTGCTTTATTAAACTTCATTCAACTCTCTTGCCTACTCATTGTAGGAGCTTTTCGATCGCATGTCCAGAATGTGGACAGGGACATGATGACGTCACGGTACAAGCCCCACGCATGTTCCACCGCGTCGTCTCATCCCTGTACCAGATTTTGCTGTTCATGAATCTAGTAGGGGAGAGACGACATGGTGCGAATGTGCAGCGCATGGGCACCGACTTGAACCATGACAACATCATGTTCCAGTTCACACAATGGATAAGAACATGGTGCCTCCCTAATAGACTTTTTTGGAAAGTGCCATCTAATGCAAAGACAAAGTTACCTTAAAAAAAAGTTACATTCAGGGAAGCAAAGGTTTGAAATAATTACATAGTATTCATTACAAGAGATGAATAGGAGATAACACTTGCCTCTAATAATAATGGCGGTTACTAATATAGAGAATGTACCGTCTTTTCGCTGTTTGCCGCCCATCACTTGTATTACCCTGGTCATCGGATACATACTGCAATCAATCCAGCACACAAAGTGCTCATTTCCCACTCCCTAGGGAGCATTCCAGCCAGACAGAGGAAGAGGGTTTAGGGTTGGATATCACTGATTCAATCTGATGAACTGGCAAGCTAATGATCGACTTCTTCTCTCACAGATATTTCAATGTACCCATTACATTATATCCTAATATACCATGGCTGAGAGGCTCTGGTTAAATACATGTAGCCCCGGAGGTCACTTCAATGGCACTATCGTATGAGAGATGCAGCTCTAATAGTAATAACAGATTGCATTTATATCATGCTTAATGCAGGGTTTCTAAGCACTGTAGCAATATTGTTACCCTTGATAATCAGGTACATCAGGCACCATCTAAACTCCCTGCGGAGCAACTAGCCTGAGCTGCTCAGGGCTTTACAGGCTAATTGATACTCAACCCCATTCATACTCCTGGGTAGAGAGCAGCAATGTGGATTAAATGCCTTGCTGAAGGACACAAGTGCCGGGTCATCGATCAGTTTCGAACTCGGTTCCTGTGATTAGAAGTCAAGCACGTACATGATCGTGCCACAACATCTCCACTTGCACAAGAAATATTAATTAAAGAATAAAACATATATTTTGTTATTCATATTTTACAAGTGAGTTAACCTAACCCTTCCCAGTAGCTTATTTAAAACCCCTTCCCTTCGAGATTCTAAAATCCCCATTGACTTTGTACATAGCCCACTCTGTTCCCGTAAGGAACAAGTTCCCGGGGGGGGGGGGGGGGGGGGGGGGGGGGGTCTGTCCTCATAGAAAGGGGTTATCATGCGTGACCAAGGACTTGCCAAAAGCACCCTAAACGAGTATTTGCGTGGTGCAAAAAATACACCCTAAGCAAGTATGATTATCGGTAATTTGATACCCTAAGCAAGTAATCAATTTTTTGTAAGCAAGTTATAACTATTTTTGATACCCTAAGCAAGTAAGCTGAGTTTTTGAGACCCTAAACGAGTAATTCATCTTTTTGATACCCTAAACGAGTAATTCATCAGCCTAAAATAGATACCCTATTACCTGATTTTGAGACCCTAAACGAGATACTCGAGTATCTCGACTGATCGTGAAAAACCACCCTAATTACTCGTTTTCTTGGTCACGCATGATACCCCCCTTTCAATGAGGACAGACCCCCCCGGGAACGAGTTAAATCCTGATTTTAATATTACATCCAGACTACATCCCTCCCAACTCAAACGTCAACAATGTTGCCAATAATTAAATAATAATGACGGAAAGGCATGTTAAAAAAAAAAGTAGGCAACACAAACAAGTAATTGCTTGCCTTTATATTGGTAGGGCATACACAAAGATAATTATTAACATATTATATATGCATACAAAATGATCATCTGCTTTACTACATATATGAACATATATATCTACAAGTTTATATATTATATACAAACAGCATTAGAGCACTGGTATAAGAGACAATATTTTTGTTGTACATATAATTCATAATCACATTTTGGTTCACAAGTTGATAACAATAATGTTTAGCAAATAATCATCCAGTTCACATTAAAAAAGAGGTGACCACACAAAAGTTTAAAGATATCTGGCTTGCATGTTACATCTTCATGCTATGATGCATTCGAAATATGAAAGTCGTTTACTGTGAGGACTAATTGATAAAATACCATTATATTTTGTGCAACTTTTGCAACATATTACACATTTTTATTGTAGTATTTCGATCAGTACATTCCAATTGAAACATAGATAAAAGACAGACCACTCTGCCATGGAAACATCCTGACTGCATCATGCATGTAACTTTCCGCAACATATTACAAATACTGTTTAAACTGCCTTAGCAGCCACCTGTCTATAGCAGCCAACCTGCCTATAGTGGCCATCTAAATGGATCCCCTGCAGAGAAAATTGATGTTGTGGAACCTGTCTATAGAGGTCACCTGTCTACAGTGGCCTCTTATCTTGTTTCCCTTAGATGGTCACTATGTACAGTTTGGAGTGTATATTGTAATGTTTCTACCAGTATATCCTGATCAAAACCCAGAGAGAATGCCACAGTATACTTAACAAAACATGGAGGGTGGAGCAAACCCGTTTTTAAAGAATGAATATCTGACAGTGTACCGCAAACTTTTAGCATCAGTTATCTATTACCATGACATTCTTCATGGGCTACATTTTACAAAAGTTGGTTTAAGTAATCGTCCAATTCTATGTTTCTTTTCTTTCTTTGCATATTATTCAATGGGATGTACCATATATTAGGTGTTGGTAGTTAGTGCAATAACCTCTATAATTAAAGGTCCAAACCCAACCCTTCTATTACAATCGCTAAAACAGTTATCGATGGACTAAGGATAATATGAAACTACAATTCGACATCCCCACATAGGATTAATATATCTTCGGTTTTCTATACTCAGAAGTCAAAGGTATTTTTACATATAAGATGTAAATTGGTAATGGTCAATTTCAAATATTGTAGAAAAAAGTTTCAGTCTTTTGGAAAATGCTACATACGGTGGGTGACCTGCACACTACATATCATTATTTTTTGGGCATAATTCAATTTTGCAACCAAATCATATTCTTTTGGTCACTGTAAAACATTTCTTTATCACATTCTGCCTTGCATAAGTCAAATCTATCGGGACAGCAGAAAAGACTTCAACTCAGGCAAATTTTGTACTATTATGGGTAATAAAAAAAAACAATATCAAACAAAGACATTGGAACCAATATCATACCTCCTACTAATACCCAATATTCAACTTCTGCCAGTAAAAATTAGGCAAGTGTGACAGTATTTCCTGAACCATTGAGTATATCGTCAAGAATACTCTAGAATGTATGACTAGACCTCCTTCTAGAGTATATAGAAACACATAAAAAGTGTAATGCAACCTAATGGAGTCATATTCTTATCATTCAAAATACTTAAATATCCTCCTTGAAATTGACCTTTGGCTTGCGATACTGGACGAAGAAATGACATTAGATGTCACATTCTCAAGCACAGATTTTTGTTCTCTCTCTCAAAAGATCGTTCAGGAAAAAATAATATATATATAATTTTCTCTTCCTGTTAGCCCTCTTGTCCAAAGTCCTTTGTAAACTGCTCCTGTTTCTTCAAGTCGCCTTCGTTCACTGATGGCTTCGTGTTGGCCAAGGCTTTGACTAGATCGTTCTGAAATGAGATAAAAATGATTTTAAAAAGTCACATCAGCCATATAAGTTATCACTTATTATCCCCCAAAAAATACTTTCTCCATTTACTGATGGCTTTGTGTTGCTCAATACTTTGACTAAATTATTATCAAAATAAGAACAAATTTATAACAAAGTCACATCAGTTTAAGCTGTATTTCAGACCAAAATCTTGCAACTTATTACCAAACAACAAATTTCTTTGTTCACTGATGGTTTTGTGTTGCTCAAGGCTTTGACAAAATCGTTATGAAATGAGACAAAATTGATTACAAAGTCACATCAGTTTAGGCTGTATTTCAAGTACAAAATCTTGCATTTATTAAAAAACAAAATCTTTCTTCATTTAATGGCATTGAGTTGCTCAATGGTATGTCTAATTGTTCTGAAATCAAATCAAATTAATAACAGATTAATGATAGATTCAGTGTTAACCCCTTGACCACGGGAACCGAGGGGGTTGTGTACAAAATCTATGGGGATTTCATAAACTCGTTGGGAACGGGTTAAGAAGAAAAGCTTGAAGTTGTTATCAAACAAATACAGCTGGTATTTTGAGAGGAACAGACTCTTCATAGTGTAATCCCATATGTGTTTTGCTAGACGGATTGAGTGTATGTAACTTAATTGTGATACAAACAAATTTAGACTTACAAATGTGACGGACGGCTCCTTGAGTTTTTCTCCTGGTACATCTAGCCAGGGCATCTCCATGGCTCCAGGAGATCCAGGGGAGCAAGGCTCCAGCATGTCATGGATTATCACATTGGGATCATCTGGGGATGGGCCAGACACCTGCGGACCATGGAAATTGGAAGCATATCACATAGTTTATAGCATTCTTTTGTATAAAAATAACATTTTTGAAAAATTGTTTATTAGATTGCTTTGAACAGATTTCAGCTCACTTCTTGTTTTGGTTCAATAACAGTTGCTTTACTTTGAACCATTTGTTGTGTTTTTTTAATTTTATTGAATTAGCACTTTTTAATCCAATTATCAATTGTCAGTGTATAAAACATACATAATTTGAAATTGAAGATTAATTAAATCAGGCATACTCATACTCATACTCATATGGCTACATTGAGAAGCATTTACAAAAAATTAAAACAAATACAAAAACAGAACCCGGGCAAGCCTCACATATTTGAAGTGTGTTGCACTCTGGACTTTCCTGACAGGCATCATGAGTGCGTCTCGGACCACGATGCTGATGTCCGCCCCCGAGTAGCCCTTCGACCTATCACCAAGCTCGCGGTACTCCTGCTCCGTACACGTTGTCTTTGTCGTGCCCATGTGGAGCTTGAACATGGTGGTACGGGCCGGAGCCTCGGGCAGGGGGATGTATATCCTCTTCTCAAATCTAATTAGAGAGGAATGAGAAAAACATGGATTATGTTGATTTGCATTTTGAAGTTTACACATACATGTAAATGTAAATTGATGTTTGATCCAATCATCATAGTCTTGCTATATGATATTAAATCTGTTTGGAGAAATGTGATACTCCTGCTCTGTGCTCAGCGTCTTTGTCATTCCCATGTGGAGTCTGTACATGGTAGTAAGTAGGGCCACTGATTTTCCGTTTCAAAAAAAGGCCTTTTCCGTTTCAGAAAATCTGGAATTCCGTTTTTACCTGCCTGAAAAACGGAAATTCCGTTTTGCCATAGACTTTGTACATGTGAAAAACTGCAAATTCCGTTTACATAGAACTCCATACAAAATTCAATGAGTAGGGTAAAATCATGATTTTCACCCACAAATCATCAAAATTTTGGGGGAATGTGTCATGCCTGATATCAGGAAGGACTTACCACAAGCCAGAGGCAGAGAGTAAATATCTTTAACATTTATTCATTAATGATTAAGGCTGAGTTGGTTCAGTCCGTCACACTGGTTCCCGACCGTCACCATCGGGTCCCGGTTTCGTGTTTTTCGGAACGGGCTCCGAAAAAGAAAAGAAAAAAAAAAAGATTTTTTTTTTTTTTTTTTTTTTTTTTTTCCGTTTTCCATTTCAAATGGTCAATTCCGCGATTTTCCGCGATTTTCCGCGATCGCGGAAAATCCGTGCCTCTAAGTAAGGGCCGGAGCCTCGGGTAGGGGGATATATATCCTCTTCTCAAATCTAACAAGGAGATGATAGTGATTAATTAATCATATTCGAAATCTTGCTTTCTATTTATTTTCTTCTATGTGTGCATTGAGCTCAAATGATGAAAAGCATCTCAAGGAAACCTATGTCATGTTCGGAACTGAATCCATGAACTCAAATGATAAGACAAAGACTCAAACCTTTATACCACAAGGATATTACAGTCAAACCAGTCAAGGAAACACACTTGAGTTTGTTTAAAAAAGGTGATCTTTACTAGAAGAAAATGGTCTTTTATGCACAAATGCTAGCTCATGAGACAAGATTAGTGGGTTATACAGACAGGTGGTCATGTCAGCAGGTTTGAATGTACATTGAAACCCCATTATAAAGAACACCTTGGGCCCATTGAATTTACCTCTAATATAAGATATTTCATTGTATCAGGGCTTAAAAATAATCAAATACATAGAACCTGGACCTGTGAAATTACCTCACTACATCAGCTACCTCGCTATGATAACACAACTTGTTATAAAGAAGTTCCACTGTATTTGGTAAATGTGTGCAATAATGACTGTGCTTACCTCCTCCTGATTGCAGCGTCTAGAGACCAGGGGATATTGGTGGCACCAAGAACAAGGATCTGATCGTTGTCAGAACCAACACCTAATGGAAAGGAACAAAGTGGACAAAATATGAATAATCATGACTTCTTTTTATTAGATTTTTGCATTTTGATTTATATATTTTCTGGGATGCACATAACAAGGCTCTAAAGAAACTTTGCTCTCTGGTGCCCCATAGGACAATTGAAGTCAAGACCTATGAATGGGATAGATGCCAATCCAATACAAACAATAAGAAGTATGTTATATTATTGGTTACCCAATTAGGTTACAAGTAAACTTAGTGCGTAAGTTTTGGTAGCCTACATGTACATGTTACTTATGACCCTGTGTAAATGGGACAGTTTTAGAAGTTATCCCTGAATAGTCCAGCGTCGGAAATACACGGGGGCGACGGGCGATTTCGCCCCCGTGAGTCTCAAAATCGCCCCCTAAAATCCTGAAAACTGTACTTGAGCGGGCGACCCTTCTACGAAGAGTCACCCCTGCCGGAGCAGCCCCGACGGACACGAGCTTGCAGTTCAATGACGCATCTCGCTGCTAGCTCGCACGCATGCACAATCCGAGTAAATAATAATGCATGCATGGCCGTGAGCATGCCGAAGACAGTAGAGCGCCGCGTACGCACGAGCTACGTACGCGATTGACTTGATGTACAAATGTTTACGTCTGTAATTAGCCAGCTGCGCTGGCAATCTCGTAAGTTATATACATGACGGAATTCGGATACGTTTGCATTTTTATTCGGAACAAATATCTCGCAAAATACAGCGCTTTCCCTTGAAAGCAGGTTCCTCCAAACGGCCTGATCCGCCGGAAGCTGACAGGCCTGAAACTTTAAGTGAATAACCATCCGAGAAAAAGAAGAAAAAAGAAGCAAACTGTTGCCAATTCTCAAACGATTTATAAGCAGCTGGACCAACGTTCCGATACGTTCGCATGTATAGACTAATACGTAGTCAGTATAGTACGATAAGTATTGAACAAGCGCTAGAGTTTTCGTTCCTATAGTTCAGGAAAACTAATTTTTTGCTCGAAACTGAGGAAATTCTGAATATTTTTTAACTATATTTCCGTAAATATTGTTACATAAATCTATCAAAGCATCGATGTTTGTTATATTATCGCCATATTAACAGATGAATTAAAGCGTGAAACACTGCATTTTTGTTTCTCTGCTCTCGCATGTTTGTGCCTTGGCAGATCGCGTTACGTTTTGAGACTCGATCGAGAGAAGATTGTGCATTCATTCGGCAATAAGATTTGTCGTATTTGTTGAGGCAAATAATGAAATTGGAATTATGAAAATGGTGGCTGCAAATATGGGAAAATTGTCGTGAATTTATTGATTTTACACATGGTGGTATGATCTCATCAAAATTTACGCCTGTCGCAAGTAGTTGGAGATAAAATTTACGCAACGGCTGGGCGAGAACCCCGATATGAATAGTCAAATTATTCTTTGTATTGTTTAATATAACATTCCAAACGGTTCCGTAGTTACAATATGGCTCTAAAAAGTAGCCCCCACTTTTCTTAAAGTAGCCCCTTGGTTTTTTGAGGCAATGGGAAAAGTAGCCCCCATAAAAAAAAGTTAATTCCTACGTTGCTGAATACAATTTGGTTTAGGGCAGAATATGGGAAATATTATAAATAAATCAATATATATGTTGTGGGGGATTCATTGTCTAATAAGTAAAAGGTGGATTTTCAATTATGACTTTTGATGGGGTCAAACAATGTTCCATCGTATGCCGAAGCATAGAAAGTCCAGATATCACTGTGCACACAACATCCAATGTTCCAAGATGTATTATACACCTCTTCCTAACTTTGTCTCCTAATCAAATTCCATTCAAAGTCAAACCTGTCTTAGTGGCCACTTGTCTATAGCAGCTAACCTGCCTATAGTGGCCATCAAAGATATTCCCCTGCAAAGGAAATCAGTCATAAAACCTGTCTATTTAGGTCACCTGTCTACACTGGCCACTTTTCTTGTTTCCCTTGGGTGGCACTATGCACAGGTTTGGCTGTACATTCTACCCATTGCACTTGTCTACAGTGGCAACTTGTCTTGTTTTTCTTGGTTGGTCACTATACACAGGTTCGACTGTACAACACAGTCAATCTCTTCCATCCCCTTCCAAGTCTCGGCCAGCATCCTTATCTTGCATTTGAACAATGATTTCTGTGTTAACCCTCACGTCTAACTGGGCCCATATTCATAAAACCCTGCTAGCTTAGTTTCATCCCAAGTTTACTTCAGATGACATGGCTATTAAAGTATCTATCGTATGATCTTTCAGCTACTAACTACGATGAATTTAGTGGGTGCCTAAGGCTAACCCAGCCAGCCCTAGTTGGGGACTAGGGAAAATGGCTTATTGCTCACTAAACTGTATCATCTGAAATGGACTAAGCATGGAACTAAGCTAGCAGGGTTTTAGGAATACGGGCACAGTATGTCAAATAATACTTGAAGATCCCCCTCTATTATCTTTAAAAAGTTCTATCTCTCATCTACACTGCAAGACTTTCCCATATTCTTTACCTTGCATTTGTACAAGGAACTCCGTCTTGACCCTCCTGGCCGACTCGCTCTCCGTGTCACTTCTTGAGCCGCACAGGGAATCCACCTCGTCAATGAAGATGATGGCGGGCTTCTTCACACGAGCAACAGTAAACAACGATTTCACCATCCTGTGAAAAAGAAAATAAGAAAATACAAATAAAATCATATGAAGAGTTTATATGCAAAAACCAATAAAACGATTTTATTACAGTACAGTAGTAGTATATAATTCGTCCCCCTTATAGCCCATATCATAAAGCTAGAACATTTCCCTATGTGCCTGTATTATAACCCTCGGGACGCTATTGATATAGTTCAAACAGCACAATGATTCTGTGAACAATCTCTACTCCTTAGGGAGCATACTGTTCTTAATAACCTACCTGGGTGATTGTTCAGAACCAATAACCATTCATACATGTACATAAGCTTACTTACTTTTCACTCTCTCCTAGGCATTTGGACACGAGATATAATGAGACAGAGAGAAAGGTACAGTGCACCATTTCAACTCCCTGGGAAGCATACCAACCAATTAACATTTATACATATGACTAATTACTTTTCACTCTCTCCTAGCCATTTGGACATGAGATCTGAAGAGATGACGGAGAGAAGGGTAGAGTACACCATTTCAACTCCCTGGCGAGCATACCAAGCAAAGACCATTTAAACGTGCACATGTGACTACTTACTTTTCACTCTCTCCAAGCCATTTGGACATGAGATCTGATGATGAGACGGAGAGGAAGGTAGAGTTGGCTTCAGTGGCCACAGCTTTGGCTAGATATGACTTCCCTGTTCCCGGGGGCTGAGGAAACACAAGAGAATAATAACAATTATAATAATGGTTATTTGATAAACCACTTTTCATATGAGCGTTATAGTTCTATAAGTTAATATTTAATATCCCAGTCAACGGATACACACTGCTAAGGAACCACATTCCCATTCTTCTGGGTCCCTATTTATGCACCTGGGTAGAGAGCAGCAATGCTGTGGATAAATTGTCTTGCTGAAGAATGAACCCTTGGGCATACCCTGGAATCAAACTCTGTATTCCACAACATTACATTAAAATCAAATTTCTTAGCAATGGAAAGGTTATCACATTCACTGCAAATATTTACAGTAACAGGGTTTTGGGGCACTATAACTTTATTAAGCTCGTTTTTTCTTGCCCTAAGGCAAAAAAGGGTTAATTTCAAGCGTTGCTTACCCCAAATAGTAGGATTCCCCTCCAGGGTTTCCTGTTGCCTGTGAAGAGATGAGGGAATTTGATGGGCATGATGACCGCCTCCTTCAGTGCCTCTTTAGCCACCTCCAGCCCCGCCACATCAGACCACTTCACATTGGGGCTCTCCACTATTGCACCTGCAAATTGAATCATAGATTGTGGTAGATTTATTAAAGACATGTTAATCAGAACTAAACATTAGCATTGGCCCAGACACATGAGGCCATCCAAAGTTAATTGTTCATACATATAGATGATGGATTCTGCTTGCCACGTAGGCAAGATGTAATGGCCGGGGAATGATGACCGCCTCGTTCAGTCACCCCAGCCCCGCCACGTCAGACGACTTCACATTGGGGTTCTCCACTATTGCACCTGCAAATTGGATCAAGATTGCGATGGATTTAAAGACACATTGTCACGGGCTACACAATAAGCACAGGCCCAGTACATGGTACAATCAAAAGCTGATGAATTTCGGATGGCTGTTTTAAAAGGAATTTTGGGGCTATTTTAAAAGGATTTTGTATTAAATTTTTTTTTTTTGGGGGGGGGGGTATATTTTTTATCATTTACAAGCACTGTTGTAAAAATGTTTGTGATTCTCACCTTCCAATTGTCTCTCCATCTTCTTGAGCTCTGCATTGTCATTATCATCATCACTGTCACTCTCCTTGCTACCGCTGCTTTTCCTGGAGAGAACATAATTAAAACATTACAAGAAACAAGTTTCAAATTGATCCGTCAACCGGTTCTCCAGATGGACAACCTGAAAACATAATGCTTCCGGCCACTTAGTTGGTGGAGGCATAATTATAGCACTTGCACTATACAGGGAGTAGAACATTTGCCAAATCGAATTATACGGTGGTGAAAATTGTCTCAGGGGACATCCCCTGACAAGGAACGCATTTGCCAAACAAGAAATAGGCAAGAATTGCATACGAACAGAAACAAACGGATTGAAAATGTTGTTCTCTGTCCGTTAACGGTATCCGGTGATAAGTGAAAAGGGCTTTAATAAATATGTGGCTGTAAAGCCCTTTGAACCTCAAACTCTTTGTTCACTCGTTTCTTCTCACACGGGGTTGTAATGAAGCACTTTTGGGTTACTATAAAGGGTACCGTAAGGGGTCGGAAATATGCAACATAAACATGCCAACTGCCAAGGTTCATAAAAATGTGCGTGTGGGGGGAGGTGGGGAGCTGTTTAACCTTTTGAGACTCTTCCAGTCATTTTCTTCTCATTGGGATTGTAATGATGCATTTAAAACAGTGCTCAAAATTAGCATAGGCCCGCTGGCCCGGGGCCACTAAAACTTAGCTTTGGGCCAAAAAATTTCATGAATCCTAAATTCTACTGGCCCATTCGGGCAAGCAAATCTAACAGAATTTGTTATGTTTTTCTTTGTTTGTTGCCACCAGATTTAGGTTTCGGGCCACTAGAAGTTGAAAAATCTTCTTTTTACTTGCCCGACTGGGCCACAAAGCAAAAAGATTAATTTCTAGCATTGATTTAAAGGGTTACATAGTTAGAACACAAAAATGCTGAGGTTCATACAAATGTTAAGTTAACAAAAGTGACTGACATGGTTACATCAATATCTGGTTGTTTACTTACCCCTTTGAGCCTCCTACTCCTTCTTTCATGGGTTTCTTCTTGCTGCTCTTGTTGAGGTATTCCTTGAGTTGCTCCGCCCTCTCCAGGTAGTCTGTGCACTTGCTCCTGATGCTCTCCTTAGCCTTATCCCCACTCGCCTCATCTACACAAACACAATAAATTAATAAGAAATCAAATCAAGCAAGAAATTAAACATGCTTCTCTCCACTCGTCTCATCTAGAGAAACACAGTAAATTAATAAGTCGATTGGAAGAAAAAACATGCTGGAAACTGCTTCTTCTTGCTACTCTTGTTAGGGTATTCCTTGAGTTGCTCTGCCCTCTCCAGATAGTCTGTGCACTTGCTCCTGATTGAAAGAAGACAGAAAAACATGCTGAAAATATGCTAACCACTACAGTCTAACCTGTCTTAGCAGCTTCCTGCCTATAGCAGCCAAGCTGCCCACGGTGTCCACTGAAAGTGATCCCCTTTAGAGAAAAACAATGGAAACTGTCTGTAGAGGTCACTTGTCTCTAATGGCCACTTGTCTGGCTTCCCTTAGGTGGATACTTTACACAAGTTTGACTGTATATTAAAACAAGATGACATGTACCATGTAATACAGCTCATTTGTTAAAAAGGTGTTCGATATTTTTGAATTGGTTTGTTTGAACGCTGGGTTCTCAAGAAAGAGAAGTTGAAAAAACCGCTTTATACGTGATTACAAGTTTTCACAGAAACAGAAGATAATCCATAACAATGTGTTAGCATTGAAAAGAAGAAAGAGAATTCAATCTCTTCTGAACAATTAATACAACTAAGCTTTCAAGTTTCAGTTTCATGTGCCATTTCCTATCCACATTCCCTTTAAAAAAAACATAAGCAAACTATCAAATTAGACACTAGCACTTGCCCCATTGACAAGTAACAATTTATGTCGGACGAGTAAATTTCATTAAATGGTCTGGTTTGGAAGCCTGAATAGACAACTGACATTTCTATTCATCTGCACGAGTAGACAGTAAATCCCCATACTGTTAAAATGTAATTTAGAAGTAAGTCGGCTAGTCAAGTTTTTGTTTGGGCAAGTAAGATTTGAACATTTATGATTTAACTTGCCCAAATGGGCCAGTATAGAGAAAAGTTAGTGTGGAGGCTTGCGTTAGGGAATGATTGAAAACAATATATTATTTAAAGGTTGGATGACAAGAAAACTACCTAAAAATTGTGTTTTACTGTATCTAAGGTAGATTGTCATGAAGATTACTAATAAAAACATATTTTCCGCGTCGGAAAACCCAGTAAAATAAAAAAATCAACTTTTAAATTCACTTTAGTAATCCCCGTAAAAAAATTGAGTCCGGGCGAAGAAAAATGACGTCATCTTTGTGACGTCACATGCAGGCAATCGCAGTATAGCTCAGTCATAGACGTACACGCCGAGTGCAATACTCACGTTGACAGAGAGATATTATTTCGATTTTTTTTCAATATTTGCACACATTTGTTAAAGTTTATATCATGGACGATCTACACTCAGATGTGTTGCTGCAAGCTGCTATAATTCATTTCTTAGGAATTTTCAGTTAAGCCTCAATTTACAAGCAAAAACAAGTTTGTTTTACAAGCAAATCATAGGCTCTGCATGTAAACCATGGACATTCCTCCGTGTTCGGTCTGTTTGTGATGTCATGATCCGGGTTGCACGTGCGCACATTTCCGCTCCGCTATAAATTACTTTTTTAGCAGTATGGAACGCCGATGCGAAAACAAGCAAAAAAGTTGCATGAAATTTACCTTTCTTGCCCAACTTAAGGATTTCTTTGAAAAAAAGAGTGTGGTATATCAATATAGGCACATATTTAAAGCTATAAACCTGAATCAAAGCCAGGATTTCACCATACCTTTGAGACATTTTTTCCTAGAACCCTCATCCCTGCCTTATATTAATACCTCTCTGTCTCAGGCTCAGTATTAAATCAAACATTAACAAAATACTGTTTACAGAACTTCATCATGAATAAACTCACATTTCAAACTGTGTAAGAAATACTGCACTCCGTGCTCATACAGCCTCTGTGCTTCCTCGTAATTCTTGAGCTTGTCTTGTTCCGTTGCCTTGGTGACAAGCTCGATAGCTTTCTGCAGTGGGATACAAAGAAATTAGGAAGTTCCATGCATGTAACCAATACTAGAATTTAGAAAGTAGAAATTGTCTTTTTTTCATGAAGGCTCAAGGTGACCAAGCAAACAAATAATTTTTTTAAGTGTGCTACTGTTCATGATGACCATGTTTGTTAATTAATGCTAGCCGGCACGCTAGCCCACGCACAGTCATAATGAAGTGCATTGCCAGGCAATAGTCGCACTCACACACTACCAAAACTTGTGGACAGATCAGCATTAGCCAGTGAAAAATTACTCTCTGACTTTACTTTGTAGTAGTCGTAGTCGTAGATCATATCATAGATGACAGACAATTGGCTCAGAACAATTCTTCTAAATCTAATTGTATAATAAAATGTTGAGATTGTTAAAGATAATGGTGAGTATTGGTCAAACTTAACTTTAGTAACCAAAACCTGCACGATTACGGTACAAACTAATAGTTATTACCTCACCATGCTCGAAAAGTATGCACAATTTCAAACGACAAAGTAAAACCTCTGTTATCATTAAAAAAATAGCCGTTACAACTCAAGTGTCAAATTTACTCTAGCGCGAAGCGATAGCGTTCTAGGTCCTAATACGGGACTGCAGTGCGCGGTACGGTAATATATGTGTACCGTGCATGTTCATGTGTAACCGCAATCCCCGTTCGTTCGTCTTTCTAATAGAAGTCCATGAGTTGCATAATATCACTAATTTTTGCGGAATGGAGGGGAAAATCATAATTTTAATCCACCCTATAGTTGGATCACATATTGGAGAGTGAATTGGTGGTAAGTACCGTATCATACGTATAGTTTTAAGCACAATTAGCATGCACAAACATATCTATTTGCAGTCCTGTATTAGGAGCACCTAGAACGTTAGGGCCTCGCGCTAGCGTTCTCTAAAAAGTGATACCCGGGCGTCAATCTTTTTATATCATATTTTGAAAGCAAATTTCACAACAATGAAAGCATTTGAAAGGGAATTATTATTATTCCCCATGTTTTTTTCGATGATCTTTCATTTGGAATTGAAATCAACCAAATCCGTTACAATTAATTTTGGGGGGGCACTTTGGAAATTACCAATACTCACCATTACCTTTAAGCCTCATCAAAAGCTTGTCCAAAAATAGTAGTTCAGAAGAATGTTTGGTAAAGACATTTTTGCTTACATGCTATACAAAACTAACTGCTAATTATTAAGATGTAAACAAAAATGTCAGAATGACGAATGTCAAACATAAATAATAAATGTCTTTACAAACATTGTTCTGAACTCCAAAAATAGGTTTTAGGGCAAAACTATACTTTAGTAGGCTAGCAGCATTTTGGTTGCTAACTTCAATTTTCATACTGCCCAATAAATCTAACTTATATAAGTTATAGCCACTAAATATAACCATAGGCTAGCCACTAAATCTGACCTATAGCCACTAAATCTGACCTAAAATATATAGCCACTAAATCTGACCTATACTAGCCATCAAATTTAGGGTTAGGGCACATCTACAAAGTATATGGTCCACTTAGTTAGGTGGACCATTTACACGCAATATATGGTAATACACGGGAGATTACCATACTGCCTATTCATACACTGTACCGTTCATCAGTTGAACGTTGTGTGTTAGGATGCATGGGTAATGAAAACAGACGGGAAATAATCGTTTTTTTTCTACATTTTGCAATCTTCAAAACAACAAAGTCGGTAATTATTATCAAACTATATGACTTAGGGATCACATAAACAAAAGTTTTTTTGAATTTGCTGGTAAATTTAGGGAGAAATCGGCCGACAAAAATTGTTTATGTTTTGGATAGTGCAGCAGGCGGAAGAGGTTGATCTCCACACAATGTTACTGTAATGTACCTATGTGTGGGTTAGGGTTAGGGTTAAGGTTAGGGATGAAGTTAGCGACCAAAATTCTGTAAGCCTACTAAAGTATAGTTTTGCCGGTTTTAGTACGATGCACACATGGCACATGGCCATGTGTACACAAGTTGTCAAATTGAAATATCAGCAAGTCAATGACAATGGTCAATGCACATGATTATTGTCACTGGATTGCACGATGCATGATGCACCGCAGTCAGTCAGTGCTACATGTAGATCGACAAATCTATCGCTTTCATGGCCTTTTTGACATTATTATTGTTATTTTCACTGTCTGCATCTAGAATGCCGACAGTGAGAATAACAATAATAATGTCAAAAAGGCCATGAAAGCGATAGATTTGTCGATCTAAGTCAGTGCATGCATGCTGTGGTACCACCACCACTAGATGAATCACCGTCGAATCACCCATTCCGATACCACCACAAACAACACTCACACAGTCGAGTCACACTGCACAATCCACACACAAAACATATTCACAGACTCGGACAGTGCGGCAAAACATCATGAGCGTTGTTTTTATATTCAACATTATTAAACAATGTATCTTCTACTTACGCTCATCGCAGACATGTTGCTGCCCCGATGTCTTTACAAGCTTCAGAAAACTGTATATTTCAGAAAGATGACCCCGAAATTACTCTCCTTTGCCTTTGGCTTTGGATTCCGTACCCACACTCAGTTACAGTCAGCGCAGTTAATACTGTGTACAAAATGAATGCACTTAGATTCTGTGTACAGTATTATTGCAGCGCTCATGGAATACCGCTTAGACAACTGATAAAATATCAGTACAGTAGTCAGTCTCGTTTACAGACAAACAACAAAAAATAATCGGTGAGATGAACACGCTATAAAGGGTGGCCAAAAAAAAACCGGAACGGGGCACTTCCCAAATAAAGTAACAAAATGATTATGCCCATCGGATAGGGTATCTTTTCCAATGAAAAACGATACCAAGAACAGTAATTTTGGTCGTGTAGTTTTTGTTTTAGGGCGCTCTGAGTGACACCATGTCAGGTTCCCATTTTTGTCAATTTTTACCAAGTCAGTGCCTGATAAATCGCACTTACTGCCCGTCATATCATCAAACAACCATGCCCATTCTCTCGGCACACAGCTGAATGCACACTAACAATAGCGCGCGTATTGCTCGTTGTTCAAAGCTATGACGGCAGTAAGTGCGATTTATCAGGCACTGAATTGGTAAAAATTGACAAAAATGGGAGCCTGACATGGTGTTACTCAGAGCGCCTTAAAACAAAAACTACACGACCAAAATTACTGTTCTGGTATCGTTTTTCATTGGAAAAGATACCCTATCCGATGGACATAATTATTTTGTTACTATATTTTTGGAAGTGCCTAGTTCCGTTTTTTGGGGGCCACCCTGTATAGATTATTTTTTGTTTGTTTATGGGGACCCCCGGGGGGGGGGGGGGGTCTTCATTAATTGAAATAGCTGCATAGGCGTATCCAGGGGGTGTTTGGGGGTTCAACCCCCCCCCCCCCTCCTTTACCAATTTTAAATGGTCTCGAGGCTTTTTAGCGGTCTCGACCATCATAACCAATGGACTCAGCCACCGGTCTCGGTCTCGACTTCGACATTTGTTGATGGACCCCCCCCCCCCCCCCCCCCTTGAAAAAATTCTGCCGAAACAGCAACATCACCACCATATTAAACGAGTTGAATTTTCTCGATCGGTCTATCACATACATACCAAGGTCGAAATTCCCATAGAACCCAAACCAAGTTTCTATTGTTGTTTTTTTTGTTTGTTGGGGGGGGGGGGGGGGGGATTTTCGAGGAAACAAGAGCCTGGTACATTTTGGAATACAGTACGGGATATTGACAATCGGAAACCTATCAATATAATTCTTCTAAAAAAACTGGTTTTACTCAACAGTTTCATTGGAATTTTCTGTAATATTGTACATAACGTAATTTTCCCGATTTTCCATTTACATACAGTATTATAAATAAACTTGATTAAGTCAAGTCCACGTCGATTTCGACATTGCCTGTGTGATATTATATGCACGAACTCGATAAAATATGTTTTTTTAATATTTTGGTGAGATAAAGCTTTCAGTATCCTTACTGCATCACGTTTGATAGATCTATATTATTAAAGGGATAGTTGAGTATTGGTCATACTTAACTTTAGTAACCAAAACCTGCACCATTACGGTACCAAATAATAGTTATAACTGCATCACCATGCTCGAAAAGTATACACAATTACAAACGACTAAGTAAAACCCCTGTTATCATTCAAAAAGAGCCGTTACAACTCAAGAGGGCGCTCTCTAAAAAAAATCATTGGTTTTAGCCATTTTTCATACAAAATTGTGCATTTAATGTTTTGTTAAAATAGTGATTCAATAGAGATATCATCAACAACTTTTTAAAAACCTATTCAGATTTTTTTCAAAGTAGTCTTTAAGCATTTTTACAATTTTTTCTAAAAAGTCAAAATATCCCCTGGCGAAGAATTTTTTGAATACAAATATGTTTATGGATATTTCAGCCGTTTCTGAACCGATTTTGATCAAATAAAGTTTATTATGTCATTAAAATTGTATGTTCTTTCAAATTTGACAGTCAGTTTTTCATTATCTTACAAACAAAATATTTTGTGAAGTACTTGTAATTATTTAAAAAAAAATCGGCGGGTTTATTCGCGATTATCTCGATTTGGTAAAAAATGTCGTAATCTGTATTAATAGCATAAAACCAGGGATACCACCTCCCTGGCATAACTACATTGTATAATTTCACTTCTGATTATTGTACCATACAGCGCAGCTTAGTTTTGTAGACTAATTATATTTACAGACGGGACTTTGTTCGTTACATTTATCCAGAAAGCTAAGCGGCACCATATGACGTAAAATCAACACAAATAATGTGCGGTCATAGGATGACTCGCTTCCGCATGATACAATTACAAAAAGTGATTGGTGCATGTGAAATAATAACATGAACTGAATAATTAATCCTAATAAATGTGATTGTATACATAATATATATTTCATTATTGTTATTTTTAAATAGGTGTATGTCAAATCATCTTGTTTGCTAATTTGCGGAACAAGAACATGTAGGGCTAATTAGTTTGGTAAGTTTAAGAAAGCCTATTCGATCTCTCAAAAACATGTAATACAGTATATCTCTATTAGTATTATTACACTTAATCTGATATTTTGTATCATAGATTATAAAACGAGTATGAATTAAGATAAGCTCGAAATTGATGATAATGTAAACAACATGTAATGCGATACAGATAGGAAATTTAATTAAGCACAATATTGGTATAAAACATTTAAATATATTATGAGTTTGATAATTTTGATTAATGATTTAAAAATGAAATACAACATTAAATATGAAACAATAATAATGTAATATATTTTGTTGTTGATATTTGGATAGGCTTTCTGGATACATATAATTACCAACACAATTAAAATATATTATTGTATACATTATGTATACATTGTGTATGCTATTTGTTAAGCCTTTAGGCACCTTCCTCGTTTTGTAATATGATAATATGTTAGAACATATCAACAGATCAATATATATTATGGTTTATTTATATGTAGTTGTTTTAAATATAATGTATGTTGTATTTCCTCATGCATGTAACAAAACAAAATTTCCTTTATTTGGACAATAAAATTAACTTGAACTTGACTTGAACTTGTTATAGTGTGGGTGTGCCTTAATTAAGGGACAAGTAGAGATACATTTATAATTGTCAGAATACACATAATTGTATTTATTAAAGTTGAAATGAAATATACATTTTTTCATTGGAATACCGGCCACTTTAATCGAATTCAGATCGAATTAATCGTGCATGGCCTTTCATTCTTTCTATTGTTTTTAATTTTGTTTGTTTGCTTTTTATTGTTGTTGTTGTTGTTTTTTGCGTGTTTGGAGGGGGAAGGGAAGGGCGAATTAATGATACAAAATATACGGTTATGTTTAATTCAGCTATACCACAAACTGCAACAAATTCGATCGTTAATTCTCACCAAATAAGTGACTTAGTAAGCTATGATTGAGTTGTAGCCTGGATCACCGTAAACCCCAAATTAATTATCATAATATTATTATAGACGATTTTTCATTATGCTTACATGAATAATAGTTATTTATTGTTTGTATGTCAGTATCATTTTGGCCAACACCTATACAAACATTGTCACACAGGACATATACACACATAAGCACATACATGTGAGGTACGCACACACTTACTACACACACACACACACACACACACACACACACACACACACACACACACACACACACACACACACACACACACACACACACACACACACACACACACACACACACACACACACACACACACACACACACACACACACACACACACACACACACACACACACACGCACACACACACACACACACACACACACACACATACATCACCATAATTTATCCATAATTTTGACACACATTCGTTTTTATTATTCTTAGGTCTTGCAATCAATATAACTCGACAAAAAGGAGACTTCAAGCCCTAATTTTATCAGGCAAGCTCTTAAATTACATTTACTTTCATATAAGACAATAATATTGCAACTGTTGACATTTGGATTGCAAAAGGCGGACACTCCCTTTAACACATGCAAACATACTGAATTCCACCCATATACAATACAGTACAGTTTTCTAAAATGCCCCAACTAATTTTTATCGGACATCAGACATCAGACAAAAAACACACACCTTCAGTTGCAAAATATTTTGAAATATAGTATAGGCCCTATTCAAGCCGTTCCATAGAGCATAACTTATTTTCCTTTCAAAATCAAAATAGATAACTTGGACTGTTTGCAGTATAACTTTCAGACAAAAATGTACTTTATTTAAAATGACTTTCGAGTACAAGTCATGAATACCAGAATGAGGATAAAGTGATTATTTACACATAAAGTATACAACAACGCATATAATGACAATAATCCTCAAATTGTTACAGTAAGATCATTAAGATTGCTAAAATAACGGGACAGTGCATGGAACATACAATAACCTTTGTATGGTTTCCTTTTAACACGCTTATAAGTACATGAAATATATATTAGGCTTATATTGTTGAATAAAATAATCAACTTTAAAGGGACACAGTCATGATGAAAACGAAGGTGCATTTAAAAGTCCTGAAAGTAAGGAAGTTTTGGTTCTCCACGCCAGTGTCACGACGAGTATTCTTGGCATTATGAATCTTCAAACTCTCATCGTCGTTATTTTGAATTAAAAATAAATCCGACAAACATTGACAATAATTTCTTTAATTTTACTTGGTAACTCTGCTTATAATATATACGCTTATATTATCAGATGTCGTCAAACATGTTATCTGAAATTGATTTTTTGCAAAAGAACCATCTCAAAAGCGGTTTTGGTAAATTCGTGACATTGTTATTACTAGATTTACCCACCTGAGGTTATAATACCTAATACAAATAATAAAGAAGTCTTATAATGCGCCAATTCCACCTCTTTCAAGGTGCTCAGGGCGCAGTTAACCTACAGACAGTATACCGTATAATTATGTTACTTATCTAGTTTAATATGATCATGATTGTTGTCGATGCGCTAACAATATAGTGGAATGTGAGTTTACTGCAGTTGACAGTAATGTTGTACAAGAAGAAAAAACAATGCATAATTAAACCCCAATATTAATATACAATACTTCGATATCAGAAACACAAACACACATAATTTATACATACACATACATGCTAATACTATGATTGGCGATAATTTAGGACTTAAACAAAAAAAAGATGATAAAAATATACATACAATTTTTCTTATCATCTATTTGAGTATAATAATAGATCCATACGGTTTCTTGATTTGTTCTGAAGAAATTGTTCATACAATTTTTAAATTCTCGTTATGTTTTTTAAAAAGTGTAATAAAAGATGTAACACGACACGTAAAACTATATCGATTTATAATCAAGTATCATAACCTTTACTTATATACATAACAAAATGGCAAGAAGAAAGAAAACAATATTTTTTAGAATATAAATTATACTAAATTATATTATCAAGTATATACTGGTGATGAAACTGTTTTTCCAACAGATTTGTTCTAGGTTGTTATTTGATACTACTCTACATATATTTGTTGAATGCTGACCAAGTCATACAGCACTTTATGACTATCGAAAACGATAGTTTTTGTAGGATTCTCTACGGTTTATGAAGATTGATCAAGATAACACCTTTCTGCCAAACATTCGATACGCATATGTTTTTATGTATTTACCGTTATAACATGTTTGGTATTAATATATGGGGAAAAGGTAACAATATGTACAAAACGTTGCGTTGCGACTTCGGGTTGAATTAGTCACTCTTCGTTTCCTCGGGTACAACATAGAATACCTTCTGTAGAATATTGTTCATCCGAACTATGAGGGGGAAATAAGGAGAAAACAAAATAGAGACAGTAATAAAGATGAAATAAAAGAACATTTTTGAAGAACTGAACACGTATTGAAATGAATAAACATACAATTCAATTTATGTTGAATATATTCTTACGATATTACGGATAATCATATAGGGGTGCGCTTCGTTATTCCGAAGGTTCTTTATTCCGAAGGTTCGTTATTCCGAACACGCAAATTTTGTATACCTGAGGGTTCGTTAATCCTAAAATGAAATAGGGTTCGTTAATCCGAACATTTGTTGCATTATTCCGAAGGTTCGTTATTCCGAAGGTTCGTTATTCCGAGGGTTCGTTATTCCGAAGGTTCGTTATTCCGAGGGTTCGTTATTCCGAAGGTTCGCTATTCCTAAAATGAAATCTGGTTCGTTATTCCGAAGGTTCATTAGTCCGAAAATAAAATCGGGTTCGTTATTCCGAAGGTTCGTTATTCCGAAGGTCCGTTATTCCGAGGGTTCGTTATTCCGAAGGTTCGCTATTCCTAAAATGAAATCGGGTTTGTTAATCCGAAAATGAATTTGGGTTTGTTAATCCGGAAATGAATTTGGGTTTGTTATAATGCTATAATTTCATATAAAGAGATAAAATAAACTTAATGTTTGATTGGTCTGGCCAAGGGAGGGAAAGGGGGAGGGGTATGCTTAATGCAGGCTGTAAATTAAATAAACAAAACACAAATTATAGTATTATAACAAACCCGATTTAATTTTCGGATTAACGAACCCTATTTTATTTTCGGACTAATGAACCTTCGGAATAACGAACCTTCGGAATAACGAACCTTAGGAATAACGAACCCGATTTTGTTTTCGGATAAATGAACCTTCGGAATAACGAACCCGATTTCGTTTTAGGAATAGCGAACCTTCGGAATAACGAACCCGAGGAATAACGAACCTTCGGAATAACGAACCTTCGGAACAACGAACCTTCGGAATAACGAACCTTCGGAATAACTGAACCTTCGGAATAACGAACCTTCGGAATAACGGACTGTAACTTCATATAGTATGTCTATTTTAATGAGTAATTATGATTATCGAACACCTAATTATTATTTTTTGTTTTGTTTAATGGTTTTGTCAATATTTTGCTTTCACTAACCAAATATAAAATAATGTGGCTTTTGAAAATCCAATAGGCCAACATAAGATTATATAGGGAAAGAAAAGTTCATGCCAAACTTAATTTTGAGTGGCTAAAATGTATGTGTTATAATTGAAAACTGATTATCATTCTATCTTGCTTATTAATTTAAGTTATCATACTTTTCATTAAATAGATTGTTTGCATTCAAAATTGCAGCCATTTATGCGAGAGGGTGCTATTCAGACACCTGGTAGATTTCATCCTTTTCTGCACAAATTGTAGAACGTATATTTTTCATCTAAAATAAACATTCAATGTAGAAAATGTCTGAATCAATTTAAAACCACCTTGTTTTATTTTTATAATATTACCATTTATCAATATTTTATTTAAAATAAGTCAAATCGCAAATAAAAGTAAATGCCATCGACTGGTTATTCGAACGACTTTATCTCAGCCGTTAATGAATGGATTTTGATCAAACAAACTTTGCTTTATCTTGAAAATAATGTGTTTTTGCTATTCCTTCACCTTTTCACACAATATTGTAATACATGTACATTGATTTTACCTAGTTCATTTTCTTTTATTTCAAACAAAATGTAAAATATATAACATTGTACAAATCAAATAGAATTTACATGTTTAATATAAACAACCTAATCACAATGAAAATTAATATCATAGGGTGAATACCTTGTGCCCTTTGAAACCAGCTAGGCTTGTTGGTCCACCACACGAAGACGAGATAGAGTGGGACACCGAGCAGGGTTAGACCGAGCCCCGCCCCGCTACTCACTGGGTCCGTGTACAGCGTCAGACCCATGATGAAGACGATGACGAGGAAGAAGACCACGGCTAGGACGATGGGAACCTGCATGTTGGATGTTTTTTTTTTCAGATACAAATCTTGATTAGTTTCATTCACATTATTTTGTTTTGAGATTTGCGAGTGCGCCTATAATTATATAGTTTGAAAATTGAAACACTGATCACTGCAATATTTGAGAGGGTGCTTGGAGGCTGCAACACCCCCCCCCCCCCCCCCCTTCAAAAAAAGAAGGGGGCTCGTATGCCAATATCAGTCTCTTATTATAATAAATATATACCGTTGGGAAATATTCAACGTTATTTAGATTCTATCCTCAAAAGAAAACAATAGTTTTCATAAATAAAAGCAGTTATCGTTACAATAAATACGGACATAATAGTGTAAAGGATTGCATGGTTTGGGCGCCAGCGGTGCAATGAAATTAGGAAAGTGGGACAATATCATTGTCCCCTGTGAACAAATTTTTCACCCACTGTAATATAGCTGCTGCCAACCCCACTATTAAATGGCGTACAATAAATAAATACAAAGGGTTATTTTCAGATTTGCAATTGAAATTTCCCTATCTATATAAATATCAGATTTTGTTTTATTTTTATAATACCTTGAACGGCCGATGCAAATCGGGGTACTTCCAGCGAGAGTAAGGGATGATGCACACGGTAACAGCCATGAAGGCCACCATGACAAAGGCCTGGTACTGGATCAGCTTGATGACGTCATCGACCAGCAGACAGATAATCGTGATTGGGACCTGAAGATTAGATACAAGCGTTAATAAGGTATACTTTATATTTGTTATTTGGAAATTATAACAAATATACTTTCGAATATAATTTGATGTACACGTAATAATTATACCCGTATATCGATTTTATTGAATTTTAAAAAAAATATCCCAAAGAATGTACGGGACTAAACGGGCAATTGTCTGCCTAAAGGATGGACTCGTGGTGATGTGGGATAACGTCTTCTGTCTGAATGTCATTCGTCTGTGGTGGAACTGGCAAGTCTTTACCATCTAGCTTTCCAAAAATTATTACTTATTCCCAAATGACTCATTTGCCCCAAATGATGATTTGTTTATCCTTCTAAAACTGTAGATTTGCCCCCCCCCCCCCCGTTCCAGGATATTGCAATAATTATAAGGCAATATCGCTGATGTATGAGGTGCTCTTTGCTGGAATGTATCCATGTTTAAAACTCTCAGGGGGCTATACTCCCTCCGAGCCCCCAGCCCTCAGCTCTCAACCCTCAGCCCCTAGCCCGTTCCTTATAATAACTTACGGTGACAAGAACCGCGGGGAGGGGTGTACGGTAATTGATGTTGATCATGGCCAGCACTCCGGGAAGCAAACCCTCTCTTGCTGCGGCGTAGTAAACCCTGAAACCACAACCAAAAAATATGAACATGTCAATAAACTATTAACTGAACAAATTATAAACAAAAATCAACATATCAATAAACTTAATATCTTTTGAACAAAATGGAAATTTGAAAAACCGAAACCTGTCCCATGCTTTTATTGTTAAAACGAATGAACAAGGTATAATGGAACCGCTAGAATTCCAATTGGATTTTGAGGATTTGGACAATGTTACTAAATAGTCCCTTTAACTGAACAAATTATAAACAAAAACATAAACATATCAATACACTAGTAGCTAAATCCACTTGGCTGAGTATCTTAGCTGAACACATGACTACTAGTAATGTTGACGCCGTAAGCCTTTCCAATTCTTGTCATCTAAAGTAGAGCAAATCGAGGGTCGTCATTATGACATAATAACTTAAAATGAACAGACATTCAAGATGAACGACGCAAGATTATCCTATCTTTTTGTTTTCTTCATGAGATTGTTTTCAGTTAAATAATTTGAATTAAACTTTACATATTCTACTACCATTCTGTTTTAAATGTATGCAATGTATTTTTTAAACAGTGGATTAATAATATGATTCACATTATTTGCATTTGATTCGAGAAATAAAACAAAATGCATGTACCTTGAGAATCCAAAGAAGATGCCATTGAGGTTGCCGATGGCGGAGAGCGCAACGAACACCCAGATAGTCCAGGACCAGCTGCCCAGAGCCAGCACGCTGAAATCCTGCATGACATGCATGAGTGAGCAATTAATTATGTATGTGGACAATGAAGAAATAAATACATAAACAAATAAATAAATTCATTAATTAATTGATTAATCAATATCAATATTGACATTTAACTAAATAAAAAACTAAATAAATTTAAAAAGTAAAAACATTAATAAATAAATATTAAACCCACAACTAACTAACCAACTAAGGAACTACCTCAATAAATTAATCGATCAATCGATCAATAAAGTCCTAATCAAAATAATCTTGCACCACAAAGTACCTCTAAAAGAGGACAAATTCTAATTAAATACTCACCGCAGCCACTGCCCTCGATTGTAATATCTGCATGGGCGTGAGCAGGGTCAGATAAGCCACATTTGCCATCAGATAGATACACACGATGGTTGCCATGGAAATGATGATGGCCAGAGGCACGTTTCTGTTAAGTTTGAACAAACAGGGAATCAATATGAACATGAACTGTGCTTCTTATGCATGAAATGATTCACGGAAATACAATAAACCCGTCCCTTTGATAGGGCGGTAAATTGAGGTCCCGTATATGAGACAGTCACATATTTGACTTACGCACGCAAAAGAACCTTAGTCTATTTCTCAAAATGAGTAGGGTGTTAACTGGTTTGATTAGTAAACCTGCTCATCACAACCAAACTAATGCAGGATTCTTCTGAATTACTGGGTGGTGTTCACACACAAAAAAATCATATATATGGCGAAGATAATTATATTGATTTAATATCTCTCCGCCATATATGTGATTTGGTGGTTGTTGTTGCTGTTTTTTTTTTTTTTTTTTTTTTTGGGGGGGGGGGGGGTAATAGTTGTTGTGGTGAAAGTAGTTGTGTTATAAGTAGTTGTGAATGTTATTGGTTTTGTATAATTGTTATTTATTTGTTTAATGAGATTTATCATATTCATGTAATAGGGGTTATCAATTGATTTTTGATATAATTTTTTAATCAAGATCAGATGAAACCTACCTTTCTGGATTTTTGATCTCTTCAACAATCGTATTGATCGCCTCCCTGGATAGAGAAATTAAAAGAAACACACGCATATTATATATTTATCTATACAGGGGGCCCCAAAAAACGGAACGAGGTACTTGCCATAATAACGAAACATGATGACTATAGGTTCACGGGATAGGGCATCTTTTACAAAGAAAAATGATACCAAGAACAGTAATTTTGGACGTCGAGTAGTTTTTGTTTTAGGACGTCTTAAGTGAGACCATGTCAAGTTCCCATTTTTGTCAATTTTTACCAAGTCAGTGCCTGTTAAATCGCACTTCCTGCCCGTCATAGCATCGAACAACCTTGCCAATATTCTCTCGGCACACAGCTGAATGCACACTAACAATGGCGCGCGTATTGTTGTTCAATGATATGACGGGCAGTAAATGCGATTTATCAGGCACTGACTTGGTAAAAAATTGACAAAAATGGGAACCTGGCATGGTGTCACTCACAGCGCCCTAAAACAAAAACTACACGACCAAAATGACTGTTCGTGGTATCATTTTTCATTTGAAAAGACACCCTATTCGATGGACATAATCCTTTTGTTACTTTATTTTGTGAAGTGCCCCGTTCTGTTTTTTGGGGCCACCCTGTATATCATATATACTGCCTACATAATATAGCGATGTTGTTCAAACGTTCAATGTTTAAGTGCAGGTTCTAAATCTAACAATTCAAATGTTCTACAAAATAAACATGGGAAATATAATGTTGGTATAATTATTCTTTGTTGAGGATCCAAATTAAGATGTAGCCTATAGATTTCTAAAAATGAGTTGACATTGTCAGCATTGAAGACAATTTGTAGTTGAAGATTTCTAAATCAACAAAAATTAGCTTGTCTTTTAAAAAATATCATAGGCCTATTAATGCTGAGAGGAGCCATCAATAATACAGAATCCTACTAAAGTGGCATATATTCGGAAGGGGCTACGGCTACGGGGTCACATGGGCAGATTTTATGTGAGAAATACTAATATGTCCTCTTCCCCTAACAGTAAATCCACGCTCCACCACGGTTTGTTAATTTTTTTAAATTATTAGCGGAATTATGAATAAAATACAGATACTCGATAACCCTAACCCTGAATTCTTGACCGACACCCCCCCTTGAAAAATGATGGTCGGCGAAATACCCCCCCCCCCCCTTGAAAAAAATCCTGGGTACGCGAGTGGAGGGGGATGCTGGGCACGTGCCACCCCCCCCCCCCCCCCCCCTTAATAATGGAAACAATACAAACATAAGAGGGATATCTGTGGAAAAAATAATAAAGAATTGCATAATGTTTGTCCCCAATAATTCGCGCGCCCCCTTCCAATCAGTCCGACCACGCTACCCACTGACTCATGAAGACTTACCATCCCCCGAAAGCGAAGATACCACTGTAAATTGCCATGGGTATGTTGACTTTCATTGGGATATCAAAGGCATTTTGAAGATTCTCCGTGTGCCCTGTGGAATACAATGATATAAATTAGTTACAATCAATCCATAAACCACTAAATCAATAAATCAGTCAGTCAGCTATTGAGTCAATCAATTCTATCCATTAAGTTATCGATCAACCAATCAATGGGTGGACTGTCAACTAACCAACTAATCAATCAATAAATCAATCAATCAATCAATCAATCAATCAATCAATCAATCAATCAATCATCCAAACAAACAAACAAACACATAAACAATAAATCAATCAAGTAATCAATCATACATACAAACTATCAATCAATCAATCAATCAATCAATCAATCAATCAATCAATCAATCTATCAACAAATCAGTCAATAAATCTATCAACGAATCAGTCAATCAATCAATCTCTCAATCACTCACTCACTTATACTCAATCAATCAATCAATCAATCAATCAATCAATCAATCAATCAATCAATCAATCAATCAGTCACCAATCAATGATGAAGTTCATGACGCGACACGTACAAATTTCATCAGGTTATACATATTTTGTACTCTTGTTGATTCAGTATAAATACGAAACAAACTTCATCGTCAATGTTGGACAGATGTGAGCTATTAGAGTTTGACATCGTATAATGTTAATCATATAGTACATGTGATGATATATAATAAATGATCAGAACGCGAAATCAAGAAAAGGTTTGCTCCATAAACGTTCGGATATTATATTTATCAACAAGCATACTTCATATAAATATTACCACGGCAAATGTAGACGAGACCGGTGATGATTAGGACCAGCAGACCGATCGTCTTTGCAACGGTCAGGGTGTTCAACAGACGCGTTGACCACTTCACGCTCACACAGTTCACATACGCCAGAAAAACTGCACGGTGATGATAATTAAGATAATAAAGATATAAGTTAATGAAGAAAACAACATGCTATAAATTGGCTGAATTCTACACTTCAAATACGGGGAGCCCTAACTTAGGCCAAGTCTCCGAGTTTATGTTAAACTGATTACAGAATACAAAACTGTGAACACTGGCCTACCAGATAGCGGCATTGGGGGCTGCAGCCCCCCCCCCCCCCCCCCCACCCCTTCCTCAAGAACAAAATAACAATGATAATGTAAAGGTTATTGATACTCATTTTTCAGAAAGTTTATTATTACCCATTCCCAAGAATTGTATTGGTGTATAAACTATATCTTTTGGAATAAAACAATTAAATTCAATTCGAATCAATTCTGAATTTATTCGAAAATTAAATGGATACAAAATGTAACAACTCACGTAAGACACACCGCGCCCAGGAGGCGGGTGGCCGTGGGGACGACACGTGTTGGCAGTCAGAGGAGAGGAAGGGCGTCGTCAGGTAGTTGGCGATCGTGATGCCCTGCACCGCCGAGATCGACGGCATGATGATGGCGAGGATTGTCCACATACGAAAGAAGGCGAGTACGGGACCGAAGGCCTCGAGGATGAAGGTAAACTCACCGCCCGAGCGGCCCGATGTCGTGCTGAGCTCGGTGTAGCAGAGCGCGCCGCAGGTCGAGATGGCGGCACACACCACCCACATCACCAGCGACAACCCGACAGAGCCCCCGGACCCAGCCAGCACACCTACGGAGAAGAATGGATGAGGAGGAGGAAAAGGAGAGAAGGAGAAGGAGAAATACGAGAGTTGGGTGACGAAATAGAAAATAGGGGGAGGAAGACAATCAGACAGAAATAATGAGAAAAAGAGGACTCTTGAGGAAGAAAATTGTAATGGCAGTTATAGTGATGATGACGAAGATGATGATAATGGTGACGATGATGATGATTATGATTATGATGATGACGGCGATGATGATGAAGATGAAATGATGATTATGATGAAGATGTAATGATAATTATGATGATGTTGATGATGACGATGATGACGATATCGACGATGATGATGAAGACGACGGCGACGATCACGATGATGATGATGATGATGAAGATATTGATAATGAAGATAATGATGACGATGACAACGATGATGATGGTGAGGAAGATCGAGGAGCAGAATTAGGAGGATGCATGTGGAAGCGATGGAGAAAGAGGAGTATAATGCTGATTGTGGTCATTGTGTGATGTTGATGATGATGATGATGACGATGGTGATGATAATGGTTATGATGATGATGATTGTGATTATAATGATTATCATATACTAACATAATTATTGAGACGACGGCGTGAAAAATAAATCGTCATAAATTATGCAGTCAAAATGAAGTGCTACGCAGTAAGAACAGTTATCCAAGGGAAATTGGAGCGAGCTGCCATACCCAGTGAGTTGTTAGTAAGCTCCTGTTATTTATTTACTCCAAAATGTCCTTTCGTGACTCTACCAAACATCAATCCGTCGTCTGGACCACCGCACCGATAAAGCATCTGGTGTTATGAATTATACTATTGTATCTTATTATCTAGTGCAGCTTGTCACGCCTCTAAAGTTCGGTACTAAATAGACTAATTTCATCTTGTTGCCATGACCCATTTTTTCAGACTTCGAAACTTATTGCCATGTTGACAGTGCAATTTCGTCTGCCGACAGCCGTGAAAGCAGGGGTCGAAATATTATAATGGGGGGGGGGGGGGGGGGGGTAATAAACGAAAATAATTGGTGAACGAATGACATGCGGTTGAAATAGATAACAAATATTTTCATATAGATGGGAACAATATAAAGACAAACTGACTGTACATTCTAAATTGCTGTTCACGGTCTTCTTTATGAAGTGATAAATCCTTCAATCATGAAATATCAGCCTCCATTTTACTCCGGGTTGACTAGTGGTGTAGCGTGGTCAAACCAAAAGATCGATGGGTCGAACTGATTAGGGCACGCGAATTACTTTGTTATTATTTTGTTTTCTTCAAATTATTGAGTGGCACGTGCCCCCATCCCCTCCCCGTAGCTATGCCACTAATTGTATTTCCATGTAGAAGGTCAACATGTGACGCAGACACAGCTCACTCCCTCCCTTTTCAGACCCCCCCCCCCCTCTTCATCAGCATCAGCAATACCCGTCAATGGCGTAGCTACGGGGGGGGGGGGGGTGGGGGCGGGGGCACATCCCCCCCCACCCACCCAAATGATAAAACAATACAAAAACATAAGGTAAAGAAAGATACATGTGTAAAAGAAAAAAATACACAAGGTGTGGCCCCACTATATAAAACACGTCCGACAAGCCCCCCCCCCCCCCCCCCCCTCCCATGCCAATCAGTCCTACCACATTACATCACTGGAACCCATACCTTACCTTTCGGCGAAATGAAGATCCCTGTACCGATGATGATGCCCATCACCATCCCGATACATCCGGGCAGTCCCACCGTGCGCTTCAGTTGGATGCGCTCCTCACTACCAGCGTCATCGTCGTCATCACCGTCGACACGAGTAGGCGTGGACGATCCCGCTTCTGGTGGTCGTACAGTGGATGGCATCGACATTGGAGGTTTCTTTGCCATGGTCGTCGATTCGTGTGACGCCGATGACGACGACACGTCATTCTCGATCGGGAGCTCGTTAGCGGTCACGTTCACGTTTTGGTCGACTCCGTCCACCGTTTCGCCCTGCTTCATGATGAGGTCACTTTGCGAACTTCGAAGTTTTTGCGAAAATTAAAATTGAATTAAAACAAGACTTTGATTGAATGATTGTAGGTAAAGGTACACAAAGCTGTAGGCCTACTTCTACAACGCAGTACATATAATGTCATGTTTGTTGTATTAACTTATTAAGTGTTTACAAATTGTCATTCGAGGTAATGCTACACTACACTGGGGGTCACCATTTTGAACTATAGGCTAGTTCGTGCGTACTGCATTGAACCAGTATAGTATACGCACCGTGATATACGGCGTCACGTGAGTCACGTGTCATAATTTCAGTTACATTTAGGCAGGTACACTTGCATTGCCTTTGTATGACGTGTTTTACAACACCGCAAGTGGACTATCTATCACACGAACTAAATAGCGGTAGCCCAGTTTGGACTGGCGAATTTATTTTATCCCTGCCGCTTCAAACCCCACATCTGTAGTGGGGTAAGACAGGTAATAGTGGGGTTTGAAGCTACTAGCGGGCAGGAGCGGACAGATGGGGATAAAATATATTTGCCACAGTCCAAACTGGGCTAGAACAGCGGCTGCATACTCCAGTCATGGCATTCAGACTCAAGAAAGGCAGGAACACCCCCAACCTAAATTTGTTATATACTCTTTGCTCCCAACTCCTTGAAGTCATCAGTTACCAAACGTTGTTCACAGTAGCGCATTGCAAAGACATTTTTTAAAGATCCGCCAATCATTATTCTCAGGGAGCATCGAGTTTGTACGTTAGATTTAATAGTAGGTTGTTATTGTGATAGACGGTATATATAGACCAGCGGCAGCTGTCAACACATCGCAACACATAATGATGGACGACAAGAACGTACGGTATATAGCTAGGATGACGATCTTTTAACGACCGTTTAAGTTCATGTCAAGAAAAGTTAGACCATGTGGCGTTGGTCGCCTGGTACCGGTAGCGACGGGGGGGGGGGGGGGGGGGGGAGGCGCACGGGGGAGTGGATCCTTTGCCCCCCCCCCCCACCACCACCACCACCACAATAATTCGACAAAACAATACAAACGCATAAGGGGACAACCTTTGAAAAACATTAGTGATACACAAGGAGTGCCCCAAATATTTGCGAGCCCCCCTCCCCCACCCCCCCCCCCCCCCACCAATCAGTCCGACCACGCTACGCCTCTGAGTCAGACGGATTGGATCATCACATGTTCACATGAATAAGAGCCTTGGAGAATTTTGGAGGAGGGGATCGAAATGGGCAATATGAAAAGGGGGAAACCAACATCGTGATCGTGATGCACTTTCTCCAAAGTCATTATCGATTGGGAGAACAAATATTGTGACAGAGTCGTCAGTTCGGAGAAACACGTATGCTAAACAGCTTGGGAGAACATTCCAAATCGCCATGACGACCATGAAGACTGCTGGAAGAACAATTCCCGAAACCCGGGGTCAAAACCCCCTTAACAACAACAATAACACACTTCGTCTAGCCGTTCCCACATTAGTCGTGTATATTTTTCTAGGACCTGGACGCGTTCTTTAGTCCAACGTTTTTTTGTATTGATTCATATTCTAGAAGGGTTAAGAAGAAATGTCAGCTTTGTTGCCACCTTGGCAACATTGGGCAACTTTTTTAATAAGCATTATAAAGTTAATTATTTTCATATTTGTGAAATAAGGTCAGGGGTCATTTTCTATCAAGGAATAGTACAATATTGATAAAAACAATATTCTAGGGTATTTTGGGGCAAGGATTCCATTTCCGGTGCTCGTTTGTAAGTGGCTTATGGGCAACACCCTGAAATCCAAGATGGCTGCCCCTAATTTGCATATTTATGAATATTACTAATGTCCAGTGGCTACAGCCTCTAATAAGCCATAATTACTTATTATTGCCTAGGTATTTTGCCTAATTTGCATATTCCCCCAAATCGAGTATATTGGGAACCCGAAAAGTTAAAATGACAAGTAATACCACTTTTCCAAGTTTTTAGGGGGCAACAAATCCATTCATGATACTTAATTCGACGTATCACCTTGGCAACCCACATAAATCCAAGATGGCCGCCTTTGTCATTTTAAAGTAAATAATGCTATTTGCCACTTTAATGGCATTTATTTTATAAAATTATGATTTTTTTTACTGTAAGCAAACAACTATATTGTGATTCAAGTATTCTAGTTGCTCATTCCAATAATTAAAACTCCGAACAGTATAATATCAATCTAATATAACCGAAATAATATAGTCGTGTATCATAACATATGTAATTTGGGGAGCAGCCATCTTGGATTTGAAATAGTTGCCATGGTGATACAGGTAAATAAGTATCAAAAATGGATCTGTTGCCCCCCAAAACCTTGGAAAAGTGGTATCACTTGTCATTTTTACTTTCCGGGTTCCCAATATACTCGATTTGGAAGAATATGCAAATTAGGTAAAATACCTAATTATGCATATAATAGGCTATGCATTGTTAGAGGTTGCCATGATGGCAACTAATCTTTGATATCTTAAATACATACTTAGAACATAACTGACAAATAATAATCCATAATTATTGCTTATTAGGGGCTGTAGCCACTGAAAATCAATAATATTCATAAATATGCAAATTAGGGACAGCCATCTTGGATTTCAGGGTGTTTCCCATACGGCACTTACAAACGAGCACCGGAAATGGAATCCTTGCCCCAAAATACCCTAGAATACTTGTTTTTATCAATATTGTACTATTCCTAGATAGAAAATGACCCCTGACCTTATTTCACAAATATGCAAATTAGCTAATTAAATGTATAATGCTTATAAAAAAAAGTTGCCCAATGTTGCCAAGGTGGCAACAAAGCTGAACTTTCTTCTTAACCCTTCTAGAATATGAATCAGTAAAAAAACGTTGGACTAAAGAATGTTTCCAGAATACACAAAGTATAGGACCGTCTACACGACTACATGATGATCTACTGTATTCAATTTGAGAATGTTACAGGAATGTATGGGCAAATCATGGACCCTACTAAAAGTGGCGTAGCTAAGGGGGGGGGGGGGGGGGGGGGCACGGGAATCATGTGCCCCCAACAGTGGCGTAGCGTGGTCGGACTGATTGGGGGGGGGGGGCACGCAAAACTATTGGGGGGGGGGGGGGGGGGGGGCGCACACCTTATGTATTTCTTTGTTTTTTCAAAAAATGTCCCCTTATGCTTTCTATTGTTTTTTCCCAAATTATTGGGGGGCACGTGCCCCCCCCCCCCCCCCCCCGTAGCTACGCCACTGGCCCCAATACTCTGACAATCACAATCAAAACATAAGGGGCAAATCTTTGAAAAAATAAAACTAAACGAGTAAGGTGTACCCCCAAAACTTTCATTGGAATCCCTAGAGATCTTTGCATTCGGGTCTTGATATCATGTTACTTTCTTGGCAGAAGGATTTGCAATGATAGCGAGGAGAGGGAACCATGACCCCGTAGCACATGGCAACAGTCCAGAGGTTGGACAAACGTACTGCACACAGGTGTAAACAGATTTTACCGGTTACCGAATTGTTGTATCCTTTGATCTAATAAATACAGATGTCCTAGATTATGAGAATTGGGCCATTATGTAGTATAATATAGAATACCTTTTGCACATTTTGGTTCGAGATCACTATCTTGTCCAATTCTCACACATGCGATTAAATCCCTGCCATCGTGGATTTTATTAGAGCTATACCATAATATTTTTTATTTTTATCAAACGGCTCCGGTTAATTCAGTAACGTGATTGGCTAATTCCGATCACGTGGGCATTGATTACTTTTCACCAACTGCACAACCGTGCAGAAACTGCGCAACCATCTTGCCGAAGGTGTGCAACCCGTGACGTCACAATGCTTGTTTACAATCATGTAGTTAATTTGTTTCTACCGAAGAAAAAAACTCGCGAAAGTGATCGAGAAAGGATGGAAAATGCCTCGTTTTGTAAACTATACAGGGTTTCCCCCCAAAAAACGGAACGGGGCACTTCCCAAAATATAGTACAAAAATGTTTATGTCCATCGGATAGGGTGTCTTTTCAAACGAACAACGATACCAAGAACAGTCAATTTGGTCGTGTAGTTTTTGTTTTAGGGCGCTGTCCATGTCAGGTTCTCTTTTTTGTCAATTTTTACCGAGCCAGTGCTAGATAAATCGCACTTCCCTGCCCGTAATACCATTCAACGACCATGCCCATTCTCTCGGCACACGGGTGAGTGCACACTAACAATGGCGCGCGTTGTTCAACGCTATGAAAGGCGATACGTGCGATTTATCAAGCACTGGCTCGGTAAAAATTGACAAAAAAGAGAACCTGACATGGTGTCACTCACAGCGCCCTAAAACAAAAACTACACGACCAAATTGACTGTTCTTGGTATCGTTGTTCATTTGAAAAGACACTCTACCCGATGGACATAATATATTTGTTACTTTATTTTGGGAAGTGCCCCGTTCCGTTTTTTTTTGGGGGGGGGGGGGGAGGGGCCACCCTGTATATAAAGTTGTGAATAAATATTGGCAGTTTCGTAAATTATATGGTATGTGGTTTGATATTGTTAAAGGGATAGTTGAGTTCTGGTAAGGAGAGTACAGTTTTAGTGAAACTGAATTTTAGTTACCAAAACCTGCATCATTACATTACAAAATAATAGTTATAACTAGAAAGGAACACAAAATTACAAATGACGTAGTAAAGATCATGTTATCATTCAAAAAGAGCCGTTAAAACGTAAGAGGGCGCTCTCTAAACACTCATCGGTTTCAACCATTTTGAATAAAATATTGTGCATGTGATGCTTTGTTGAAATAGTGATTAGATAGAGAAATAACCAACAACTATTTAAATACCTATTTTGTAACTTTTTGAAAAGAGGAAGCATTTTTTTTGAATTTTTAACGGCTGGTTCAAAATTCTCTAATAAACCCGGGCCCCGGGTTTATTACAAATTGTTATATTTATAGATATTTCAGCCGTTTCTGAACCGATTTTGATCAAACAAAGATGATTTTATTGTTTAAATATTATGCTCTTTCAAATTTTACACTCAGTTTTTCATTACCTCACAAACCAATTAAGTAGTCTAGCGCCCTCTCTACCAAAACTCAACTTTCCCTTTAAGTTTAGGAATGGAAATGCATAAAGCCCTTTGATAATTCTCACTTTTACGGGACTGAATTTGATCTGCTGAGCTGCAGAGTCAAATTCAGTCAGCGAGTGCAGTAGTGATGATGAATGATAAATTCCCACTCTAAAGTAAAGAGTAGATTGTAGATTTCAGGTTATAGTGGCAAGTCTGTTTCAAATAATCCAGCGATCATAAACAATTCCGTGGTTGAGCTCGTTTTATAAAACAGATAATACACGTTCTTAATTATCGTGCATCAGTGTAAATGCACTCTAGAACGTGTATTATCTGTATAAAATGCTGCGATTTACCATGTCGCAATAAATCGCAAGCGGGTCGCAGACAATATCGGATGGAGTTACAGGTTATCTCATCGCAATCTCGTCGGAATTTGTTAACATAACGGTATAATGCTTGAATATGCTTGAATGCTTGGATATTTTCATATTGTAGACCACCCATCGATTGATTTTACACGAAACAATTCACATTTTTAAACAAAAAACAACAATGAACAAACTATCTTTAAACACACCGAACTCACCGTGGTCAAACTGCTACTGGTTGTGGTGCTGTTGTTCGCTCAAACAAAGGTAAGACAATCTGATATCATCGCATTTGCTTCATCACTGACGAGATGAAGCTACAAACTATGACAGCGCAGAGAGAACGGATGGTAACTCGGCGAGATCAACCAAACCACTCGACTGCTCCAAGACAGACGAAGGGAGGAGAATAGAACTCAATGTATCCTCAACATGCTCAACAAGCATTCGTCTGAATTACCAAAGCTGTTTCACATAATATTAACATCTAATGTTCACAGCGGGTACAGACAGCATGGTCACTATACCATCACGTACTCAGATAACCCAAAGGAGGTACTGTAAGTCAGTAGTGCTGTAAGTATTGTTAGCCATGATTTAAGAGCATAAAGTAGGATTCCACCTGTTGGGAAAATCATTGAAGTTGAACTTAGCCCACGATACAACTGCACCTGAGGGACGATGCAAGTTTCGTGCCAGTGGCGTAGAGTGGTCGGACTGATTAGAGGGGTAATGGGGGTGGGGGCGGCACGCAAATTATTGTGGGCACACCTTATGTATTTCAGATTTTATTGTTGGTGTTTTTGTCTTCAATTTATTTTGGGGCACGTGCCCGTGCCCCCCCCCCCCCCCCCCACCCGCTCTACTCCGTTGTGTACGTAGTGAGGCTGCATGGGAGTTTGGTCAGAGGGGAGGCAAAGAATGGGTGTGGGGGAGGGGTTTGGGTTGGTGGGAGAGTGACTAACTGACTATCCACCGTGAGTAAAACTTCATGTAATTTTGGATGAACGCAAAGAGGAGGATGGAAACCGAAACAAAATCATCTCAATTCCAAAAGGCGCTAAATCCACTTTTCAAGTGTAGAGAAAAGCGTGTATCTTTCTCCGTTTTTGTACACCCGCCTATATTTAAGGGGTATACTGTATACAAATGATTTTTTTTTGTAAATTTCCTAAAAATTTGGATCTCTAACTATAGCTGTGTGTAGCTTATTATTATTCAGATATCGTTTACTCACTTTGTATGTTTTATGGAAAGTTGATTGTAGTGCCTTTTGGAACTAAGCTCTTCATGATTATACAGGTCATCATGTCGAGTGACCGAATTACATCGAGAGGACGCACATCCCAAAGGGCTAACCTGTCACCAGGGCCCATATTCATGAAAGCCTGCTCGCTTAGTTCTTTGCTAAGTCTATTTTGGATAGCGTGGCTACAAATCAAACACAAGCTATTTTAGTTGCTAACTAGGGTTAACTTAGTGGGTACCTAAGACTAAACCAGATAACTCTAGTTGGGGACTAGGAAAACTGTTTGTTGCTCAATGAACTGCGCATTTAAAATACACTTAGCAAGGAACTAAGCCAGCAAGGTTTTGTGAATATGGGGCCTGTTTTACACCCAATATGATCTACCTCTTATTTCGTCAACTAGAAGATTCAGAATCTTAAGGCATAGGTTTAGGCCGAGGGATTTGGATTAGGGTGAGGGGCTGGCTGGTATAAGGGGAAGGGGAAGGGTTTGCTTTGGTTTAGGGATTGAGGAGAAGTCAGTTGGGATTAGCGAAATAGAATTAGTTTCTGATATAATGTACTACCTGTATATCCAACAATGAGTAAGACCAATTTAGAAAAGTCCGAATAAAGAGGCGTATATATATATATAGGTTTAGGCCTATAGGGATTTGGATCAGGGTGAGGGGCTGACATAAGGGTAAGGGGAAGGGCTTGGTTTGGTTTATAGGAATTGAGGAGAAGTCAGTTGGGAATAGCGAAATGGAATAGTTTGCTTTTAATTTACATCCCCTTTCATCTATATATATCCTATCCTATATACATTAGGTGCGTAGGTTTAGGCTTAGGGATTTGGATAAGGGTGTGGGGCTAACATAAGGGTATTAAGGGGAAGGGCTTGGTTTGGTTTAGGGATTGGGGTACAGTCAGTTGGGATTAGCGAAATGGAATTAGTTTTTGATATCATGTACTAGTGACTACTACCTATATAGCCAACAATTAGTAAGATCAATTGACATTTAACAGGCACGATCACCCATTTGGATCAACCTCCCATTGCGTATACTACATGTACTTGCAAAATCGGAATTTAGAGGCATACAATTATATTAATGATAGGTTTTAAGGTCAGCCTAGGGATTGGGATCTGTGATAGGGGTTGGAATATGATACAGACGAAGTGTTGAGTTTGGGGTTTATGGCTGGGGGGGGGGGGGGGGGGGGGTAAAGGTTTGCGGGTATATTGGCAAAAATGAAGTTTCTGGCATCGTCTCTACCATATATAGACCGATCAGAATCCCATTGTGTTGGGGCAAAAGAAAACACACAACTGAGTATAGGCCCCCAGCACTAAATTTGAGTATGTATAATTTAATGCCTCCTTTGGGAATAATTTGTTTTGAATCAACCGTAGAAAATGGCCGTGAACGGAGTAGAGAAGCGTGAATAACGTGTCCCTCTGACAGTATTACTCCTTTTCATTCTACCTATAGAAACAAAATAGCACCTGTTCAGACGTAACTCTCAATCATCACTAAAATATAAAATAATAATCATTCATCTTTTAAAGGGACCCTCTCACCGCATCGTATTAATTATAATGTTAAAGCATCTCTGAGATCATTGATAATACTCAATGGCGACAGGGGGGTTGCAATGTGCTTCATGTGTTCGCAGTGTCACGAGTGTTGACATTGTTAAAACGCTCCAATTAAACATGGTACACACGGTACACACACTGTCTTCTTTCTAGAACCGCCCACCCCCCCCCCCCCCCCCCCCCCCCCCCAGAGAGCTATAAAAACACCAATATTCCGACAAACTGACACATATTCGGTAAAATACAACACATTCTGGGTCAACATTAATTCATTAATGTAGTCGGGAAGAATGTCATTTTGCCAAACGAGTCAGCCTCCCCCCCTCCCCCCCTCCTCCCACCAACCCCGAAAAAAATAATCGTACGTAAATGACTCTGATGTCGATAATACATGCCATATTACGTACCATAATTAGCATTATTTTTATTTTGGAAGGGTAGAGTGATTCTTAAATATACAGTGTCCATGTTTTAATCGCAACCAAATTTCGCACTTTTTAAACACTTTGGCAAGGATAAACGGTTTGTATTTCGACCAAACGAACTATATCATAATAAATCTATTTCTTTGCAGACACTCGTTATAGATGCGCGATACCACGGGACACACAATGGCTCAATGTAAACTGGGTTCCAAAAGAAACTTATCACTTCTTCAGAGCGACACACATTAAAATCCAAAGCATAACAATCAATCATAATTGGGCGTATATTAGCTATAATACCCCTTAGCAAGCTCATCTAAAAAAAATTGGTTTGCTTTAGTTAACAAAGAATAAAATAAGGTGAAATCGCAAGAGGTCATTTTTTTTAAATCACAGAAACTGCTCGCATTCCGGGCACAGAGCTCGGTACGGACAATAGCCAGTCTAGTGGTTACATAACCCGCTTTGAAGTTGAATGAATAGCTATTGAAAGTTCTGAATAGACCGCCTTCGTGGATGTTCGCAGCGAGCAGTTTTCTGTGATTTTTTGAAAAGTGACCTGTAGTGATTCCCATCGAATTTTTCTCACTTTTGGTAAAAGCAAACTTGCAATTTTTAGGATATGCTTCATAAGGAGAATGATAGCTTTTCTGTGTCTAAATATGATTCAATTTGATGCTATGGAATTTAGTGAGCGTCGCTCTGAAAAAGTGGTAAGTTTCTTTTGGAGCCCAGTTTATATTAGTGCTAGTCAGAAATAACCAACTCTATATGGGATTTTCTTTAATAAAATCTGGAACAACCGTCGGGGCAGAGACTAATATTTCGGTCTAATACAGTGAAAACTATATAGTCTAGTTGAAAAAGGTGACCCGCGGTGTAGCACCCCTACGCATGACAATCATATTTAAAGGGATCTAGTAACTTTGTTGACAAGTGCAAAAAGTGATGCGTGGTTAAATAAAATGTGTATTGGTGTGATCTGATATGTCCAGGAAGTACAGTAATGTGTGAAAATGTCAAGTTAATTGCATGTAATTTGGCCGAGAAATGAGCGAAAATGCAAAGTGATATTCACTATACTCATTGCACTTACTTTGTACACGGCTGAAAAGGTCCCCTTGATAATTTCACACATGAACACTTCAATCGTAAATATCTTTTGAACGAAATAGAAATTTGAATAACCGAAACCTGTCCCATACTTTAATTGTTCATACGAATAAAACAAGGTATGATGGAAACGCCAGAATTCCAATCGATTTTGAGGATTTGGACAATGTTACTAAGTCCCTTTAATAATCTTCATATTGGAGGATCCTCATTGCCTTGAGAACCACACGACCTATGGGGTTAAACCCTGCTATGAACCACACATTTCTGGGTTATATTCCTAGCTGGGGCTTTGACAAACTTTTTAGAAAAAACATTGATGGCCTCCGATCCATGCAGATGCGTGTGTTGATGTGAATTCACTCAATAGACTTCATAATTATTGTATTCTGTAATTTGACCACACAAAAACATTGCTCATAGCTGCGGGAGTTTTGCCGACTTCATCGAAATTCGGTTATCCCGCCAATGTAATTTGAATCCTGTAAGATGTGATTTAGATTATGATTTAGCAGTATATAAGTGACATTATACAAGCATTTGATTTGCCTGGTTGCAAGCCCTATCTTGACAGTAATATTGACAGAAGAATAATAAACAAGCACATTCTAAATCTGCGAATTCTAGATATTGTAAATGCAGTGCAGGTAAATGGATTGTGCCGATGGAAATCCTGCTTTGGGTGGTCTATATGTAGAGGATATTTTGCACTCGAACTCGACGCGAATATCAGGGTGTTCGTGTTTGCAGAGGAAGTGGCCTCAGTATAGTAAACCATCCAAGGGAAATATCGTCTGTTAAAAAAGACTTTATCAGGGAAAATCGATCTTCGTTGAGTTAATATAATTATAGTGATAATCTAGGACGTTTTTCGAACTCATCTTGTGTTCGTCTGTAGAAAAGGGCCTGAAACGTAGTTTTTCAAATTCGCCATGGAACGTATTTTTTGCATCGGTTCTGTGGTGCTGTTCCTCTGCATCGTCATGCCTTATCAAGCTGGATGCCAATCAACAGGAGGTATGTATGTACAAACGGGGTAAAAACTTTGTATATTGTCTGACACCGAAGCATAATTATTTATTGAAATGTATTATTCTTGGGGAAAACATTGGTAGGTCTAATGGCCCTCTAACCCCCCCCCCCCCCCCCCCCCACACACACACATATGGTCGATTCCAACGAAAAGTGTACACGGCATGTTCAGACCTATTTGATTGTTTTGAAAGGTCCTACAATCTCGATTTCTCTTTGAGCAGATGCATCTTGGCGAGACCTTTCGCGCCATACAAAATTTGTGATCATTGCATTTAATATTTTTTTTCTACAGGAACAAAAAAACATGCTATTTTTGACCACTTCTGGAAAAAATCTCTTAACGTTTTTTTGAGCGGTTAAAATCTTAGAATGAAGACTTGATACGAATTGGTTTATTTTTACATGGGAAGTTGTTGCATATGTCGAGGACTCATTATATGAGTTTTTGTAAGTAACTGGCAATCATGTGATTTTGGGTGATTTTATACCTAGTGGTAAATTTTAAGCGTTGCCTACGAATACATTTTTTAGCACTCATAAACTTATTGAAAAATTCATCACACGATTGAAAATGTGTGCTCAACTTAAACCCTCATGTGTCTACTAGTAAAATGCATTATCAAAAATCCTAGTGTTTTTATTGTATAGCCGTCAGAATCGTCAAAAGCTGAAAAGGCCCGTTTGGTAAAAAAATTGGCATTACCTACGTATACACTTCATCATGTCGTAGCTTCAATATGTATGTAGATTAGTGAGATATAACTTAGTAATAGATGGAATATAGCATAACGCTAATATATGCAAGGATTTATCGTTTTCAAATAATGATTTTAGGAGATATTCAACAAAATGTGTTTGCATTCGTAAGTAATTCTTAACAAATTAAACGTTACTTACGAATACAAACATGACATAGGGAGTTTGATTCCTGCGCTGACATTATTCAAACGGCAATATCACGTAGATAATTTGGCTATTTGAAGAAAATGAGCGTGTTATGGTATGAAACAAATTTCCTTTTTATACGTTATAATGTTCATATTTATTGGGGCATTTAGATTACGAGCACACCAGGTTAAAAAGATTTCTTTTTTTTTGCCTCATTAACATTAAACGATTTTCTCCTCCTTGTTTAACAAGCGTAATCATCATATTAATAAATTAATGTATGTGTATGATTCGAAGGCATCCTTTGGCAATATATTACAATAAAAATAACGATAGTCAATGCTTTAATAAGAACATTAATGTGGCATTTTATCATGGGGACACTCTGTATTCGTAGGTAAAATGTACTCGTAGGTAACAAGACAAAAGTAAACTTTCGGATATTAAAGCCCATTTGTATGTCACAATCAAGCTGATAAGTATGCGCTTTCTAAATCCGACCAGATGCTTTCATCATCTAGAGTTTCGACTGAAAATATGATTAATTTTTTTTTACAAAGTTCCGAATACACAAAAATAATGATGTCATAATGGATTTTAAAAATCGTTTAATACAAAAAAATGTTTAAAAACCACATGCACCTGGTGGCCCACTATCTGCATCAAGATGATCAACTCATTCTATCCAAAAAGCAATTGCGGTTGTTCGAATTGCATTTTGGTATTTTTGTCTATGAAATGTTCCTTGTTAAAACATATATCATGGAGTCAGTGTACATGGTATCTACGTTAACGTATGCATTATGATTTTTGGCGAACAGTTGTATATAAACCACATGATAAGTCGACGTAATCGATTACTTCCATTTGTATTCCAATCACACGAGAGATTGAATCAGATATGGCCATTTTAGACCGTGGGCCGAGGGGCATGAAAAGGGGCTTAGTTTTTTAATTCCGTAGTCCACCTCTGGAAAGTATTTTATTTTGTCTAGATATGTTCCAAATATGTATATGAACCCACAATGCAATGTTCTCATTTACAAAATTTGGGCGTTAAGGAACAACGGCTAAAATCAAAGAAATAGTTAAAATCGGTTGCTAGGGGCATATTTCTCCCTAGCAACTGTGATCTATGTACCACTTTATAATCCAATTTTGTTGTAGGTATGTCCAATAAGGTATTTGAAGCGGAAAGCAATGTTCTCATTATTGAAAATGTAACAATTTACTGGTAAACAGGTAAAAACAAAGAAATAGTTAGATTTGGTTGCTATGGAAAAATTGCTCCTTAGCAACGTTGACAAATGTACCTCTAAATTTCTCCATTTTAGATGTATATGAATACAAAATGTAATCTTCCCTCTTTAAAAAAGTAGAAATTTATGGATTGACAGCTGGACTGTGGTTGCTAGGGACATATTTCTCCCTAGCAACGGTACGCAACAAGCTTTTGTGCGTCTGGCGCTAAAACTGTTCAATAATAATTTAGAAGTCCAGCTAAGAACTAGAAAGTTATAAAGAAGGGTCGGTATAAAAAGTCACAATCCTGTTAATTCGTATAAGCATTGATTTGGCTTTGTCCCATGCATACTAGGGCCCCATCATTATGTAATAACGTTCGCTCCTTTTGAAAGGATGTGCAGTAAACCATTACTTAAAGTACGGATTGAGATGGCAGCCCCTCTAAGTATATAAGAATATAAAACTATTCATAATAGGAGCGTAAACAAATTCGACATGGTTGATTTGTTATGGTCTTTGTTGCAATATACTCTAAGAAGGAGACAAATTCTGAGGGATAATTGCCTCCTGAAGGAAGGGGAACTAAAGAGATCGATTTATCCTAAAAATGAATAAAAAACCGCCCAACATAAATTACCTACTTTACTTTAAAACCTTTCTATCGCCATGTAGACAAGATTCTTATCGAATGTATCGCTTTTATCCCTGCCTAGCGGCCCGTGTGAGAAGTTAGGGATCAACAACCTGTCGTTTGTATTGCTGCACATACCAAGGAGGTTCTATAGAACCATGTCTATCGAGTAAGGTTTCAAATTAAAGGGATATATAGTTGAGTTTGGGTAAAGAGAGTACAGTTTTTGTCAAACTGAATTTTAATAACCAAAACCTGCACCATTAAATTACAAACTAACAGTTATAACTCCACCATGCTTGAAGGGAATACAAAATTACAAATGACTAAGTAAAAAGCCCATTATCATTTTAAAAAAGAGCTGTTAAAACTCAAGAGGGCGCTTTCTAAAGACTCATCGGTTTCAATCATTTTAATAAATAAAATACTGTGCATGTGATGTTTTGTTGAAATAGTGATTAGATAGAGATATAATCAACAACTATTTAAAAACCTCTTTTGCAAATTTTTGAAAAGAGGAAACATAAAAAAAAAAAATTAACGGCTGGTTCAAAATATAATTGTGGGGCCCCATATTTATTATAAATGGTTATGTTTATGTATATCTCAGCCATTTCTGAACCAATTTTGATCAAATAAAGTGTATTCTGCCATTAAATTTGTATGCTCTTTCGAATTTGACACTCAGTTTTTCATTATCTCACGAAAATTGTATTTAATGTAGTGCACTCTATACTAAAACTCAACTATCCCTTTAACTTTTTCCAAGCCCTGGCATTCCAGTGGCTGCAATTTCTTTACTTTGTTACGCTTTTCTTGTGTATATGATTTGCCGAATAAATAATATTAATAATAACACACAAACACACTTGTCAATTAATGTACTGTGTCAATGTAAATTAATGTACTGTAATGATAATAATAATGTTAATTGTTGTGATATATGTCTTACCAACAAGAGTTGTATCTCAATGCGTTAAAGTCATAATTATGTCTGAAATTATTAGAAATTGGCAACATTTTATGTTAAACAAACTTTTTAATTTGTTTCCAATTTTATGCAATTAGTGATTAAAATGGCATCCATTAATTGTCAACATTTCTGTAAAGAAAATCCATGCAAGCATGCAACTATAACTAAGGAATTAAGGAATCAACTAAGGAACATTAGTTGAGCTACCTAGCAATGTCAAGTGTTACTTAATTAGGTACAATAATCAATGGACACGCTTGCTGACATCGAATATCAAACTTCATATAAACTGTGTATTCATCACAAGCATTTAGGACAAGAGAATGTAATTTGTCTTTCTGATATGTAGCAGACTTCAACCATTTATTGTCAAGACAAAGCTTTTGTTTAATAAGCATTGTGAAAGACAACAATGTTTACATTTATGAAGGTTCAGCATTACTGAATTTTGTGGATCACTTACAAGGTGAATGAAAAAGCAACATTTAAAAGAAAAACGGCAGTAGAAACAGGATGCCTTTACATAGTTATTTCATGACTCTTATTACATAGGCGCCGATTTCTTTTCGCCATGGAGGGGGGGGGGGGGGGATGACACGAAATTTCGACCATCTTTGGCGAGGGAGCGAAGCGACCAACCCAGTAGCGTGGCTGGGATTTTATGACCGGGGGGGGGGGGGGCGGTATAGGAGGCACAAGCTTTTGGATTGAGCTGTTTACAAAAATTGAAGATTATGAAATGCAAATTACAAGCACCCTGATGGAACCCTGAATTGAATCACAACGGGGGTCCAGGGGGCGGAGCCCCCGGACGCTTTTGGATTTTGTATATACAGAACTACAATTGTTGTCCAGATTCAAAACAGAAACATAGTTAGCTATTAAACAGTTAGATATAGAGTTAGCTAAATTTGAGTGGGCATAGCTGGAGTTCCTGAATACAGGCCAGGGGTGGAGCTCATGGGAGCTTTCTGGTTTTGCATTACAGAACTAAAGATGTTGCACAGATTCAAATAGGAAGAATAGGTAGGTATTATAAGTTAGAAACATAGCTCAATTTTTGCAGACATAGCGAGAGTTCCTGAATAAAACTAGTTATGGGGACAAGGTCAAATGATTATTATGGTGGTCCAGGGGGCAAACCCCCCCGGAAGCTTTCGGTTTTTGTTATACAGAACTAAAGATGTTGTCCATATTCAAATAGGAAATATAGTTGGCTATTAAATAGTTAGCTCAATTAATGAGGGCATATCGGCGAGAGTTCTTGAATAAGACTATTATACGTGTAATGGGGACAGGGTCATATTACTATAATGGGGTACAAGGGGGCGCAGCCCCCGGAAGCTTTGTGATTTTTTTGTATAAAGAACTAAAGATGTTGTCCAGATTAAAAAAGGAAACATAGACCCCGTTTACAGTGCAGGGCCGGGCCGAGACGCGTCTCGGCCCTGCTTAAATTGCGGTACTCGGCCCCCCAATTTTGGTGCGTTTACAGTGGCGGTCTCGGCCCTCGCGGCCCGGCCGCCCTTTCAATATCTTGTCGTAGTGGCGCTCTGCATGTAAACAAACCATTATTTTGGCACGCCGGGGTCACAGAACAAAGGCGCGTTATTTGCAATGAATTGTTTTCCCAATTTGGTACCGCATTTGGCCCTGTGTGCGTAATTTACAGTGAGAAAAAGCGGGGCCGAGACGCGTCTCGGCCGCGGACGAGACTACCTCCAGAGCGGGGCCAAATGCGCGGCCACTTTTGGCCCCGCATTTGGCCTTTTGAGCGTTTACAGTGAAAAAAAGGCCGGGCCGAGACGCGTCTCGGCCCGGCCTTTTTTTCACTGTAAACGGGGTCTTGGTTAGCTAAATTTTAGTGGGCATAGCGAGAGTTGCTGAATAACTATTATACGTGTACAGGGAACTCGGTCAAAATACTATAATGGGTGTCCAGGGGCATAGCCTCCGGAAGATTTTGGATTTGGGCAGATTAGCACTCACAAAATGTGGTTTAAATTGTATCAGTTTTCACAGAATAAATGATAGGGGCAATGTATCCAAAATATTGGGGGGATAATAGTACAGGCCACCCCCCCCCCCCCCCCACCTAAAATTATTGGGAGGGGGGGGGGGGGGGGTGGGGTGGGGGGATATATCCCCCCTCATCCCCCCGTGATCGACGCCCATGTCTTATTATGATTATGATGACCAAAGATGATCCACGGTGTACACTTCTAATTCAATAAAGCAATATTCATGATGTTATGTGAAGAATGTGTCATAGTCATACTATTATTTGTTTAACCTGTTTAAATATGGCCGAAAAGGCGAAAAACTTTGTTGATGAACGAATGATGATAACTAAAGTATCTATTATTTTGATGTGTGTCTGATTTGTGTGTTGGGGTAGACAAGTGTGTTTGTTTCTGCCTGTTTGTGTCTGCCTGTTCGTGTCTACATTACGGATGAAGGGTGTGTTTGTGTATGTATGTGTAAGTGAATTAGTCTTATATACTGTACACATCTTCAATATGTGAACATGTGAAGAACTTTCAACCAAAAGGCGCTAAATCCACTTTTTTAACTTCCGAGGAAAACAGGTTTCTTTGTCCCTCTTTGTACACGTGCCTATGGGAATATGAAAATTAAATTGTGTTAGTTTGTATGTGTGTGTATGTATGTGTGTGTATCTTTAAATATATGAACAATATAATGTTACCTATGACCAGACTATAATATTCGTTTATGTATTACCTAAATGTATCGTATCCCTACAAATTCCAGATTAAACATTTTCTTGTATACTGTTTGCAATATCAATGATGTGGATAATATCGATCAGCATTAGGAATTCAAATCTATAGTCAGGTTTAAATGTCCAAATGTTCACATTGAATATATATTTTGTTTTGAGGACACCACTTATGGTGCCAGTGTAAATTTGCAACAAGTATTTTTTACACCCAATTGATTGTAAGCACATTTGTATGATCGTATCTCACTTAGAACTGACAAGGGACCCCCATATTTCGTGACAGTCACTGTGAATAAAAGGTTTTTGTTACCTACGTATAAAGTAAGTTACATGTTGCCTACGAATACTTATTTTTGACGTACATTGTAATATATGTGTCATATTTTTCCCACTCTTTAAGATAGTGGAAAATAATTCTGATTCACATATTATTAAAGAGATTATGAAAAGTGATACAACCTCATGTTTTTAAGACAGGAAAATCTCAACACACTAATAATACATTTGAGCTTGAAAATTTATAACAGAGTGATGTTTAAAACACAATATGTGAATGTATTCCATGATTAGCATCTTATAGATGAAATAAAAGAAAATGTTTGCATGAAGCAGATTGATTTGGAGTTCCATAATCACACTTTTAAAGTAATTCATCTGCATTCGTAGGCAACGTTAGGAAATGTACCATTAACTTCTCAAGGCCATTACCTGGCCGTTCGGAAAGATTAGTGATGACACTTTTTTTTCTGGTAATGGTTGACATGTCTACTTAACACGTGCAAAAGGATTAAACAATCAAAGCAGTTTGAAATTCGAACCTAAAAATCTGGCCGTGTACACTTTTCGTTGGAATCGACCATATATTTGGAACTGTGTGAACTGCTTCTTTTCCTTTTTATTGATGTGTGTATACCGGTACTCGTTTTTTTTTTCGACTGCCATGTTTTTCTCAAATGCTTGTCTCAAATGTGTATATTTTTTCATATTTTACACTGTATTCTGTATTATTTTTACACTGTTTTTTTTATTCAGATGCGGAAATAAACTAGAAACTTGAACTTGAAACTTGGGTACAATTTTATTTAGCGCCAGGGGATGGGAGGGTTGGAGAATTGGAGGTGCCTACAATCATATACATGTAAAACAAACAATAACAAAAAGGGAAATACTTTTTTTAATTAAAAAAAAACAGTGTGCCCAATAATTACGCATGCTCCCAAATCAGTTTGATCACACTACGTACGCCAATGATTGAGTATACATAATTATAGAATATTCGTATAAAAAAGTATTATGTAAATGAAATGAGCAACGAATATTTAGTGGGCTTCACTAGGAATCGAACTCGAGACATCGAAATTGCTAGCCAGTGTGAGTACACTATTTTACATTCTGAACGCAGGGTATATCGGAGTGCGGACAGCGTGTTCACAATGTGCTTCACAGTGTGTTAACCGTGTGTTCACAGTGCCTCACAGTGTGATGAGTGTGATCACAGTGTGATGAGTGTGATCACAGTGTGATGAGTGTGTTAAAACGCTCACATTTAACATAGTCCACACAGTGTATAAACACTGCGGTCCACACTGTGAAACACAGTGTTATCACACTTTGACACACTGTGGTATCACTGGGACTGTGACACACTGTGGTATATCACTGGGACTGTGACACACTGTGGCATCACTGGGACTGTGACACACTGTGGTATCACTGGGACTGTGACACACTGTGGTATCACTGGGAATGTGACACACTGTGGTATATCTGGGACTGTGACACACTGCTATATCACTGGGACTGTGACACACTGTGGTATTACTGGGACTGTGACACACTGTGCTATATCACTGGGACTGTGACACACTGTGATATCACTGGGACTGTGACACACTGTGGTATATCACTGGGACTGTGACACACTGTGGTATCACTGGGAATGAGACACACTGTAGTATATCACTGGGACTGTGACACACTGTGGTATATCACTGGGACTGTGACACACTGTGGTATATCACTGGGACTGTGATACACTGTGGTATATCACTGGGACTGTGACACACTGTGGTATCACTGGGAATGAGACACACTGTGGTATATCACAGGGAGTGTGACACACTGTGGTATCACTGGGAGAGAGACACACTGTTTTCCTTCCACTAGAGATGTTTCCACCTCAGCTGGGATGTACTTGTATAATTATGGATTTAGTCTTAGATTGTCATATTTGAATGGCGCCTTTAATCATCAAGTGGCTTCGTCCTTTAAGATCCGAATTCAAAGCACCCTTTATATGACTTGTCCCCTCCCTTTAAAAACTACTACACATTTCTAAATTCTCTTCTAAGGACTTCACTGCATGCACTATTCATGAACTTGTGTTCATCATCTGTTTAGATGATACTAGTATTTTGAGATTCCTCTTCTCGCTTACGATTTTTCAGCGGCAGAGTTGCAACTCCGGTCTGATCTGATCAACCCAGGAGGGTACACTCCCGATATGTTGCCGCCGTCCCCCGTCCCCGTCCAGCTTGGCTTCTTGCTCTACAAAATTGCAGAAGTGGTGAGAGAGCATTTGATTTTATGTGATTTGATTTGATTTCATATGATTTGATATGAAACGATTTGATTTGATTTGATATGATTTGATATGATATGATTTGATTTGATCTGATTTTATTTGATTTGATTTGATTCGATCTAATCGCATCATCTGATTTTATTTGATCTGATTGTATTTGATTTGAGTTGATTCGATATGATTTCGTTTGTTTTGATTTGATTTGCTTTTATTCGATTTTTGGTTAATTTCCACACTTCTTCAAAACAATATTAAAGTACAAAATATGCATGCATCAACAAAATATAAACACAAAAAAATGTTGAATTTTACCATTAATCAGCCAGTTATTCTTATAGTATAAAATAATACTCATTGTACATAAAACGAATAACTACTTGTGCAGATATTGGAGGAATGTATATCCATTCTTCACAATAAGCAAGTACACAGGCACGTAGCCAGTATTTTTCACGGGGGGGGGGGGGGGGGGTGCTTAATTTACAAAAATGGGACCGATACCAATTTTTTCGCGGCCGAGACCACCTGCCAAAATATTTCGAGACCGAGGCAGTTGGTTGAAAGTCCTCTCATTGGGGGGGGGGGGGGGGGGGGGGATCCATCGTCATTTTTTTTCGCAGCAAAGACCATTTGTTAAGAGTGTTATAAGTGGACTCGAGACCGTCAAAAAGTGGACCTTTCTAAATGTTGGCGGGTGCGTACCAACGCACCAAACGCACCCAACGCATCCAACGCACCCCCCTGCCTACGGGCCTGAAGTACAGCTGACAGAATACAGCCAGTGGCGTAGCGTGGTAGGACTGATTGGGGGGGGGGGGGGGGCACTCAAAATTATTGGTGGGGGCACACCTTTTGTATGTCTTATGTCCCCTTATGTTTCCTTTTTTTTCTTTCTTCAAATTATTGGGGGAACGTGCCCCCCCCCCCCTCCGTCGCTCCGCCACTGAATACAGCAAATCACACATACATATCCATAACCCTAACATTAAATCACACGCCGCGATGAATGATATTGGTGGGTTTGTGAGAGGAACTCGGAAAAGTAAAAAACAATACAAATTAGTGAAAGTGACAAAATAAGTCGAATTTCATGTCAAAATCCAACAACAAGTTGTCAGTTTCACAATGACATAAGTTAAATTGAATGATGTGTCAATTCATAAGTCATATACAGTTCAAATTGATTACATGTCTTACTTGTTGGCGAATTTATGTTAGAAACTATGTAAAAGTCCTCTCATTCGTCTTCTTTTATTTCAATTTTCCAGCCATAGTTCATAATAATAGATTGCCTTAATTCCACTTTGGCATAACTTTTACAAAACAGTTGATTTTACTTGTTTGCATTTTACTTTTTATAATTATGTGAACATATATATATATATATATATATATATATATATATATATATATATGTTCATTCAATTATTATTTCAGGACTCGTTGGGAAAGTCTGTTTCTGTTGTTCTTTCTTTGGATGAAATGAGGTAGGTATATAGATTAGATGAATGAGGTAGGTATATAGATTAGATGAATAAGGTAGGTATATAATAGATTAGATGAATGAGGTAGGTATACAGATTAGATGAATGAGGTAGGTATAAAGATTAGATGAATGAGGTAGGTATATAGATTAGATGAATGAGGTAGGTATACAGATTAGATGAATGAGGTAGGTATATAGATTAGATGCATGAGGTAGGTATATAATATATTAGATGAATGAGGTAGGTATATTGAGTTAGATTAATGAGGTAGGTATATAATAGATTAGATGAATGAGGTAGGTATACAGATTAGATGAATGAGGTTAGGTATATAGATTGAGATGAATGAGGTAGGTATATAGATTGATGAATGAGGTAGGTAAATAGATAGATGAATGATGGTAAGGTATATATAGATTATATGAATGATAGTAGGTAAATAGATTAAATGAATGAGGTACGTAAATAGATTAGATGAATGAGGTAGGTAAATAGATTATATGAATGAGGTAGGTATATAGATTAGATGCATGAGGTAGGTATATAATAGATTAGATGAATGAGGTAGGTATACAGATTAGATGAATGAGGTAGGTATTTAGATTAGATGCATGAGGTAGGGTATTAATATATTAGATGAATGAGGTAGGTATATAGATTAGATTAATGAGGTAGGTATATAAAAAGTTAGATGAATGAGGTAGGTATACAGATTAGATGAATGAGGGTAGGTATATAGATTAGATGATGAGGTAGGTATATAGATTAGATGTATGAGGTAGGTAAATAGATTAGATGAATGAGGTAGGTATATAATAGATTATATGAATGAGGTAGGTAAATAGATTTATATGAATGAGGTACGTAATTAGATTAGATGAATGAGGTAGGTAAATAGATTATATGAATGAGGTAGGTATATAGATTAGATGCATGAGGGTAGGTCATATAATATGATTAGATGAATGAGGTAGGTATATAGATTAGATGAATGAGGTAGGTAAATAGATTAGATGAATGAGGTAGGTAAATATATTAGATGAATGAGGTATGGTAATTAGATTAGATGAATGAGGTAGGTATATAGATTAGATGAATGAGGTAGGTATATAGATTAGATGAATGAGGTAGGTATTATAGATTAGATGAATGAGGTAGGTATATAGATTATATGAATGAGGTAGGTTTATAGAGTAGATGAATGAGGTAGTTATATGATTAGATAATTAAAGTGAATGTAGTTCATACTAATATTGAATCTGAAGACCCAAACCATTTTTTTCCTTGTTTATAACAGCGACCTCATCGAGATGAAAATAGGTGTTTGTTTGATGCTAGTGTGCACTTGGCAGGCTTAAGAAATGCAACGGGTCATGGTGACATTTGTATTTGAGCTTGCTACTTTTTCTTCTTTTGGTCTATTTTGTTGTTTTATTTTGTCAATGAATCGTAATGAGAAAAAATATAAAACATTTTGTGCTTGCAAATGTTATCGAACGGTATGTTAAATCAAATGGAAATCCCGTACAGTACGTATGACCATGGCTACCTCAAAATGCTCGTATGTCCATACTCCCCGGATGAGTGTACTATATAACAATTATACATGGTATCCATCGTCACATTGACTAGTGGATATATGAGTGTTTATCGTTTCTACATTCATTTATAAAAATGAATAACGTGGAAACAGGGAAATAAATCAGGGTGATTTCAGAATATTGGACGGATTTTAGATACAAACGATTCCTTTTCAAATAAAGTTATTTCCAATTAATCCACATTTACTATTCAACAGTGAGTTGAGAAAGTGTGAACTATGAAAAAAGTATTCAAAATGTGATATTGTTGATACAAACATATGATTATGAGAGTTGCCGATTTATTTGTCAGAGTGGCGTTACCAATTTGAATGTCGCATCTAATAATGTAAATGGACATCATTCACAGTTTTATTTTTTCTTGGCCGATTATGCTCAAAATGAATGTTCAAAGATTATTCAAACTTATTCAGTCTCGTAGATCGTGAAAACCAAAGTTTGCCTGTGTGTCTATATTTGATCAAACCTTGCTTATCATGCTTATCTCTCAATACAAACTCACTACTTGTTGCTGCTTACTAGTACATGTGAAGCTTTGGAGAGATCCTCGTCTTGTCTGGGGACCCGTCTACGTTCGATAACATCAACTCAGCGTGCACTTTCCCGCCATCTCAGATCTGGCGACCCGACATTGTTGCTTCAAATAGGTAGTGAAGTCTTTAAAGCCTCTGTATATCCTTCTTAATACCTTTAAACCTAAGATCGTTGTAATATAACAGAGTGATGTGCCATGGGCGTACAGCACATGTTTCCAAGAGTTGGGGTTATTTTGCCGTAAGGTTTTAATTCCTATTTGCCAAATAATGCCATAATATTGATAACATTTGACAAAAACAAATCAAGAAAAAACATAAAGGAAAATATCATTTTAAAGGTAAAGAAAAAATATAGATGTAGCCCCCAATAATCCGCGCAACTCCAATCTTTCTGAGCATACAATACGCCACTATAAATCATACAAGACGATCATCAATATTATGCACTCTTTATGTTATTTTTCTTCCAAGAAATAAGGACAAATATGCCGTATTACCCATGATTACAGGATATGGGTATATATACCAGCCCTCCTGCTTGGAGATCAAACATGAACATCGCTGAATAAAGCAAAAAAATATATAGCCCATTGCACATTCCGATAATGTTGGCATAGCACATAACATATGCCTAAATTCTGAACATAACGTGGTTCCCACTGTAATTAATTGGATATTGTAGCATAGAGGCGATCCAACCACTAGCCGATGCTGCTGCGGTGGTCACTCACGATGGGACAGTCGTCCACATCCCGCCGGTCCGCGTCAAGGTCTCGTGCGCGATGGATCTGTCGGATTACCCGTACGACTCTCAGGTGAGAAACACGATATGAGAGAATGATAAGGACTCAGTGTCAAGTAAATTTGTGGGACATGTGGAAAAAAGTGATGAATGGTTGATACAATGTGCATTGTTGCGTGATCTGATTTACCCACTGAGTAATGTGTGAAATATGTAATATTGTATGACCAAGTGCGAAGTGATATTCGCTAACTCATAGCACTGACTTTTTACACAGTTATCATGGTTGTAACTTTCCAGTGGATAATCAAACATCCAAACACTTCAATCGTAAATATTTTTCTAAAAAATGGGAACATTTGCCAAAACGAAAGGTATTCCATGTTTCTATTGGTAATTTATTAACAGAACAAGGTATGAGTGAACCAATATAGTTCTTAGTAAGGATTTAGACAATGTTTACCATGGTTACTATAGATCCCATCAAGATTCACGCATAATCGTATGACTTACTTTTAATATCATTATTGATCGTACGATGTGATTTGAATAAATAAATGTATTTTATAAGATACTTACTTAGAATGTTGTTCCCTATCTTGAGTCACGTTTTCTAACTGTGCACTATAATTGGACGTTAGTGTTCTTTGCTTACAACATCATCGATATTACTTCCGTTTATTTAATAGATATGTTTCTTTATAATCAGAAATGCACTCTGACATGGGGCTCGTGGACACACTCCAACTCAACGGTTCCCCCTCAGTCCTGGAAAGCTTGACATGAGCTTCTACGAACCCGACCAAACATGGGAGCTACTGGCCGCCGATGTCTCCCACAACAGGATCGAATATCCCTGCTGCAAGGTCGCAAGGCGTACGACACCCTGACGCTGAGACCTCAGCATCCGCCGGCGGACCGGGGAGGGCGCAAGGTCGCATCGCATACTCCGTGGTCACCTCCTGGCTCATTCTCGTCGTCTTCCTCGTCGGGCCGTCGTCTACCGGCGGGGTTTGTTGTGTCTGTTTACTTGATATATATTCATCGTAAAGCATATGAATGAGATTAAATTTAATAACAATGATAACATGTTGCTATATTGTAATTGATTATATCTCGTGTGTTTATTTGTTTGATTGTATTACATTTGTCCATTTTCGCCATAAAGCAACAAAAATGACGCACATAATTATTAAAAAGGCAAAATAGCTTTTTTTTAAAGAAGGATACACCAACTGTGATTTAATTAGGGTTAGGGGTTTGATATATATATAAATAATAAGTTCACGATTCCCCAATATATCAGCCGACACTGCTTTAATATAAAAATATTAGATGTCTGTTTTTAGAATAGGAATAGATATGATAACCCATAATTAACCATTTTCCTATAACACCCGGATCATCATGCAGTGGGACAACGCGTCATCATCATCGGCGTCCTCATCTTCCTCGCCCTGGTCTCCTGTCCGCATCGCTGGCGTCGACAGTGCCATCCTTCACACTCGACGAGTCTCGGCCGCTACCTGCTGGCAGCGATGATCATCACCGGACTAGTCACGGCGCTCAACGCCGTTCTGTCCCGGGTCTGCCCGAAGGGAGGCCACGTGTGAAAGGAGAACCCAAGGTTATTATTAATTTGTGTGTGTGGCAGTCAATAACTCTTTTCTTGCCAAGTTCTGTCAGTATATGTCCCCTCCGACTCCTCCTTCCCCCTCTCTTCATGTGCCAATTTGAATTATAATATGTGTTGATTTTAACTTTTTGCAACAATAGCTGCTCTGAATCTGCTGATGATGTATATATATTAGTATATATAAGCGTTTAGAAGCCTATTACGCACAATTACATTGATTCCAGTTTGCACAATGAACACGATGTTCCAAGAGGTTGGGAAATAAAAGAGGCTTTGTATCATTAAAATTATAATATCAACCTATAGGAAATTATTACATTTACACATTCCTTTATTCATACATCACCACATTCGTGTTATTCTTGACAACATATAACAAAAAAATTTGAAACAAGGTAGTGACCTGTTATTATTTTTTAATTTACTACATATTCTTATAAATATAGTTTATCTAATTTAATTTTATTAAGAATAAATGTATATATCTCCAGAATTTATATATTCAACTTTTTCTCAATGTTCTACATTTGACTATCCATGATATGTAGGACCAGGACGAGCCAGCCAGACCAGAGTCTTCGTCGTCATCGATGTCGTTGCCTTTGCAGTGACCACTGTCCTCCTGGCTATCGTCACTGTGTCTTTTGTTTCAACTGAGCATTTTAGTTTCTGGACCCCATAGAAGACCAGTCCTAGTTTCATGTTGGCACACTCCTGTTTGATGGGGGCACATAACAGGGTCGTAGTATGTTACATTAGTATTATAATCGTATTTCTGTATAATCGTACGTCTTTTTAAAGGGGTAGTTTTAGTTTTGGTAGAGAGGGCGCTGCACATCACAATTTTTTTGTGAGGTAATGAAAAAACTGGGTGTCGAATTTGAGAGAACATGCAATTTTAATGGCAGAATAAATCTTATTTGGTCAAAATCGACCCAGAAACGGCTGAAATATCAATAAATATATCTGATCTTATAATTATTTCAATAAAACATCACTTGCATAATTTTGTATGAAAATGGTTAAAACCAATGTCTTTTTAGAAAGCGCCCTCTTGTGTTTTAATGGCTCTTTTCGAATGATAAACAGGCTTTTTACTTAGTCTTTAGGTAATTTTGTATACCTTTGCAGCATGGTAGAGTTATAACAATTAGTTTATAAATGTTTACTGTCTAGGTTTGTTTACTGTTTACTAAAGTTCAGCCTTACCAAATCTGTACTACTTACCCCTTTAAATGAAATTGAAACAACAAAAAAATCAGATTATTTTATATTCATCGCTTTGTGAGAATTTGACAGCGGAAGAAACGGGCTCTTTTTTTGCTTGTCTTATTAAAAAAAATACTTTCTCACCTAATTACTTACTGCCTAATTTACTTATTTACTTACTTGTTTTACTTACGTACTAACTTTCCGTATTTACTTATTTGCATGTACTCGATAGAATACGCCATCAATTTAACGAACCATTCCGAGTCGCAAACAATATTCAGGACAACCAAAGATACCATCAAACAATGCGATAGCAAAAGCTGGATTTAAACAACACACAGATTT